>RJWT010000189.1:50185-83822 GCA_004365215.1 Cuniculus paca
ATATCAGGTCCAAATGGGCCAAATACTTTCCATACTTTTCTTTGGGCATTGTTGACCCAGAAATATGCTTTCCAAATTCGGCGTTAGAACACCTCTGAAGATAATACAGGGTGAGTAGAACTGATATTTTGTGTCAAAATACAGTGTTTATGTACTCAAATATTACAAAATGAATCCTTAGAATATGAAGCTATGCTTGCGAAAAACAGATATATATATATATGCATATGTATATAAGCATGTATATGCTTTAGAAAATCAAATAAGAACTAGTTCTTCACTTATATAATGTGATGCTGCTAAAGCAATAAAGAGGCGCTACCCTTTATTTCTGGCTTTAATTTTTCTAATGTCTAATTGTATTGGATCCAAGCAAACTGTAGAGCCTTCTGGGAAAATGCTACTTGATTGTAACGGAAATATGCAAATGAAAGGAAAGCAAACTTATAAACAAGCTGTACTATGTATATCACATAATTCATCACTATCCAGCAATCAATTTCAGGCTGATTATTTAGTCCAGTGGGAAGTTTCAGGTCTGATTCTTCAGAAAATATTTGAAAAATTTTGGCTATATTATTTTATTTAAAATAATTGAAATTTTATTGATGTGTTTTTTAATCTTAAAAAACAAAAATAATTCACAGTCAAACCTCTATCCCATTCTAAAGGAATGTGCTGAGTAATGATAACTGAAAGAAATAGTGTTGGAGAACTCCGTTAAGAATGGGAGCCATGAAATAGATTGAAAAGTTGTCATTATTTGCTAGTACACTTTTCAATGACTGCTTCAAACAATTTTTTTCATAAATCACATGTCTATGTCAATCCTGCTTCATCATTTTGTCTCTTCTCAGCAGTTGTGCTTATTCTATTATGATGAGATTGTATTTGCTCTCATTTTAGAAGTAAGACAGCTCTGAGAGAAAATGATGAAAATTGTAACAAAGTACAAATAGCACAACAGGAAAAATACAAAATTAATATTTCAACGCCATTTTATTCTGCCTTTCATATTCTGGAAATAGTTTCCTGACAGCTGCAAGCAGGAATGCTGCAGGACAGAGCCAACTCACTCCTAACATATATTCAGTGATTAGCCTTCCCTCTTAGTTTGGGGGAATGATGAATAATATGAATAATTCTGGAGTTGACTCTCTCTCCTTTTTTAACTTAAATTTCCAAGAAAGAAAAACGACATATAGGCTTTGCCATCTTCGGTGATTCATTTCTGGAATATTATATGCGAGGGAACCTGAGTGATGCCCACAAGCTGTGGAGGCTATCTGCTTCGAAGCAGTTAACAGTCACCCCCTCCTCCCCAGGAGGCACATGTGTGTGATGAGGAGCGGGGAGAACACGGAGAAGAAGGAAAGGATTAATGTAGCTTGTGTTTCAGATTACATGCCAATTTAGTAATGCATATTAATGGTGCATTTTGGCAATAAACCTATTTAATAACCTGTGTTATACCACATTGGCTAATTTCTCATTTAATTCAACATAAATTAAGTAACAGCTTTTGTGTAGCGCGAAAGAAAGAGAGCTCTTTATTTTCTGAAAGAAAATAATAAACATCTTTAGGGAAAATTAACCAAACCTTTGGGGTGTAATTAGAAAACAAAACAGAAAACTTTTATTAATGTTTAAAATGAACATTCTAAGAAGGCAAAGAGTAGTTCAATCATAATGTCTTTCCAGAAAACAGCAGTTAAATGTATGAATCAGATTTGCAAACCATAGTTACATTGACTCTCAAAGTCCTGAAAGATATTTTATGAGGGTTAAATCTAAAACTTGTCAATAGTGGAGGAAGGTTGAGAAGAGAAGACAATGGTTCCCAACTTCTCTGTCCTTCCAGTACCCAGGCATGGTTTAGAGATACATTATTAAATGCACAGGTAGAACGAGGTGATTTTGAGTTCTGTGAGAATACAAAGGGGGGCACATTTCTTGTTTCTGTATACTGACCTGTAAAAGTCAAAAGATTGCAGAAGTAAAATCCTGTTTTGCAGCACAATAGAAGTTCAAATATATTAAGTATTTGACACTTAGAATTGAAGTGTTTGATTGGAATGAAGTCTAACAGAGGCCTCTGAAAGGAAAATCACTGAAATTGAAGACATCTGCATTTTTAGTTACATGTATCACTGAGACATTTTATTTGAAAGAAATTTGGTTCTGAAAAGAGATTATATACACAGATAATAGTTTAAAATATTTGTTTCCATCTTGTGAAGTGTTGAATTTTTTAAAAAATTTAAGTTTATTGGTACAATTTAGGTATATGTAATGATCACATTCACTATAGGGAATTTGTACCTGTGCACGATATATCTAGATTCCTCTTTTTAGGTTTTTTGCCCTTTCTTCTCCCCTCCCTTCAACCCCTCTTCCCCTCATTATTGACAAAGCTTTGTTTCCATTTTATACTTCTTCTCTCAATTTTTCTTTTTCCCTTCCTTTCCTCTCTCCCTTCTCCCTACTTCCCTTTTCATTTTGAACAGTTTCTTTCTATTTTACAATATCTATTGTACATTTTGGTTCTTAGTTATACTTTCAGTTTCTCACACCAGAGAGATAATGCGATATTTACACATGAGTGTCCAATATATTTCACTTATGATTATGGTCTCAAGGTCCATCAGTTTAGCTATAAATGTCGCAAGTTTATCCTTCTGTATGGCTAATACTATTATATTAAAAAAACGCATCGTTTTTTCAGGAAATATGGTTTTCTAATTCAAAGGTCATCATTAATTAATCATGTTAAAGAACTTAAGCAAAATGGTTTCTTGAGAACAGAGGTCATTATGAATAATGACAGGAAAGAAAAGCATGAAGCACATCTTTTTATCCATTCATTGGTTGATGGGCATTTGGGTAGTTCACAAGACTTAACTATTACAAACTGTGCTGCTATAAACACGGGTGCACATATGTTGCTGTGGTATGATGCTTTAAATTCTTTCAGGAAGATACCAAGAAGAGGAATAGGAATTTTTCAGCATTATGTTTATATGTTTAACATTCTTTATACTTTTCAGTATTATTTGAATTTCTTATGTAACTATTTTTCCAATCAGAAAAAATATATTAGAGTAAAAAGAACTATTATTGTTGAAATTACTGCATGGAATACAAAGACAAAGCAAAAAGACAGTAAATAAATTTAATAGAATAATTGTATTTGATATTTTGACATAAATATTTGGTTGAAATATATATATATATATATTTGGTTGAAATATATATATATTTGGTTGATATATATATATATATATATATATATATATAATGTGATATATATATATATCACATTATAAATCTTCCATTTCATTTAATGGGAAATAATTGTAATGGTCCTTATAATTCAGCAGATGAAATGATATTTCCCCTACGATTCAACTAGTTTTCTTTGCTTAAAAATTAAGATTCTATTTTTAAAATACTCTATGCAAGGTTAAAACATAATTTCAAGTGCATAATGTGAATTTCTAATTAATGTCATACTAACAATTTTGAATATTTCTTGCTCAAAATAAACTTGTGATGCCAAAAGTGAAACAAGGAAAATGTTACAGTGATTCATTAATTATCCAGGTACCTGAACATGTATGTACAGTTTTGTGAATAGAGTACTATTGACCTCAAGAATGTGAGGAATACCTGAAATTCACTCAATCTGTCACCTTTACTAAAGACAGTACCAGAAACCTTATGTAATATTTTCAACGCTTTAAAAATGTTACTATAATTCTTACATCTATTTTTAATTGCCCATTTCCTTATATACAACTACATTTCTCTGCTTCTATTTTTCATATAGTTTGCTTAGTAGCTTGTTCCAACATGGGTCACTCCAAGTTCCTGTCCAGTGATTAAATGAACACGTGATAGGGCACCAATAACAACTCAGTCAGCCCTTTTCCTGCCCCCTCAAACCAGATTTCTGGGTTTGCAGTAGTTCTATCCTCACTTAGGAGACCTTTATCTTTTTACCTGACTTGATTTCCCTGTCAGGCTCTAGACATGCTTTTCACTAGTTGTCCCTTAACATCCATAGGACACTGATCCCTGAATCCCTGTAATATCAATGTCTGGAGAAGTTTAATTTCTTAAAGGGTAAAGTATTTTCTTGTATATTTTATATCATCTCTAGATCACTGACACTACCAAATGCAATGTAAATGCTATGATTATTACACTGTATTGTTTAGGAGGTTACAGAAAAAGTCTGTATGCATGTGCTCATTACAGATACATTAAAGTTTTTTGATCCTTGGTTGACTGAACAGATGAAAGCAGAGGGCCAACCGTGTCATTCTTTTTGAAGATCTTTGTGGTACCCTCCAAAATGCTTACTGGCTTCTACTAATACTTCTCTCATTCTAGTTATGACAGTACATGAATGGTCTCTAAACGCTGGGCTCTGTTTGGGGGCCTACTTACATGTTTTGACTAACTTCCTAATACGAATATTTCAGATCTTCCTTAAAAGCAACCACTGTGTTAGTCTCCCTGTCTATATTTGATTGGCAGTCTCCATGGAAGAGAATTATGGTCTCAGATGTAAACTTAAGAACTGTTATCTTTCATCCCATGAACTAGATGAGGAACAAATCAATTTCTGTTCCCCAAAAAATAAAAATTTGCTTTCACTTTGCCTATGGCCTAAGATTCTGTGGGACACTGAAATTTAAGGTTATGGACTAATTAATCTAATGGAGAAAATTTCAAAGCAGGCCAGTGTTCCAACTGTGTCATGGTTACTGTTTTCAGCTTTTAACCAGATCTGTAGTGAAAATCAGGAACAAATAGCAAGTGTAAAAGTTTACAGTTTCATGAGAAAGGACGTGCTGGGAAAATTGAGGCCATGGGCAACTTAGGTGCCAAAAAGATTAGCATTACAAAGAATCCAAGTACTTTATATCAGGACATTAGGAAAGATGACTTAAAGGCATCTCACTAATCAGTAAGGTCCTACCCTTCACAGACTCAAGGGGCAAAACTAGAACTTTCACTTGGGAAGAGAGTTTGTGGTATGACTGCTTAAGAAGGTTCATCTAGGGAATTATTTCCCTGGGGTTCATTTCACCATACTGAGCCATTCAAGCATAGAGAAGCCTTGGTAGACATGATTCCAGAGAATTGAAAGCTGTTGTTCAAATTGGGAGCCGACTTTGGTGTCATTCACAAGCTACTGGATTTATAGTCATGCAGAATGAAAGCGTTACAAAGTTCTGAAGCCTTTCACCCAGATTTCAGAATAAGGCATGGGCGCTCAAGCATTGGGCCTCTGAGAGGGCAGTGTATGAAGCTATAAGCGTGAAACCATAACTTCATTGGAGACCCCAGGAAATTGGAGATGTTAGGATATGGATAATCTGCTAAGGAAAGTTATAGCCAATGAGCGGAATCACCCTAAAAGAGAGGACATGAAGACTGCAAACATCAAAGCCATTGGGGCAGGACTGCCTAAGACCTTTGATGTTCACACCGCACTACCACCTGCCCCAAGTACTGGGCACAGAGTTACAAGATTCAATGTTTGCCCTGTGAGTCTCAAGCTTTCTTTGGTTAACTTACTTTCTATAACCCCATTCCTTCATTTTGGAATGAAAATGTTTACCTGATAGTATTGAATGTTTTTAATTTTCTTTTTGATTTTTACAGAAGCTCACTGCTGTGAGATTGCCTTGAGTCTCAGGCGACTTTGGAATTGGACTTTCAAGCAATATTAAAATTCTTAATATCTTGGGAACTCTTTGGTATAAACTAAATCCATTTTTCATAATAAGATGGACTTGAACCTTTTGTTAGTCATGGTTGGAATTTTATGTTTTATATCTAAAATATTCCCAAAAAATCTCATGTGTTTGCTACTGAATGGAAAATGGGAACACTCTACTCCTAAATAGATTTATATGTTGATGAGTTCAGTACCTGTGTGTGGTATGAAGAAGCAGAGCTTAGCTGAAGGTGGGTCATTGAGGGTATGACCTGGAAAAGTGTACTCATTATACCTGGGTCCTTCTTTCTTTGTTCCTTGGCTGCTATAGACTGAACATGGTTCTTCCATCAAGCTCTTCCACCATCCTGTTTGTAGTCAGCAGACCATGAAACTATGAGCCAAAATGAGCCTCTCCTCATTAAGTCGTGGGTTACATTGTCAGTATTGAGTACTTATCTCAGAAACAGAGTGCTGAGTAAGTCAGGGCGTAATAGCATTACCCTAGTACCAAAGGCATAAATAATCTGTTAGAAACACACACAAGTACAAATCCATATTCTTACAAACCCATGTCCATTGAAATCCAGAACTAACAATTCATACTTAATTATGAGTGCTTTCTTAGTATTCAGGTGTGTTAGTGAGTTCCATTTCAGGGGGAAAGCACAGCTGGCTACTGCCTTCTTCTTTGAAGTTTGTCTTTTCACTCTCTCTGCAGGCTTAAATTCACACTTTGGATTCTTCCAACATCCGGGGGATCCATTTCCTTCTTGTCTTCCTCATATTGCTATAGTCTGGTGTCTGGATGGTGACTCTTCAAAAGGATTTTCCTCTGCTGCTTACCACTCCACCATCTTGGTGCTCCTCCTAAAATATATGAATATTATTAATACATTCTAGTAATAAAAATATGTAACTGAAAATTTGAAAACAATTTACAATAGTATCACAAAATGTTAAACACTTAGGAATAAATATAACCAAAGATGTGCAAAATAAGAATGCTGAAAATTGAAAATTAAACATTCCAAGGAAAAAATTAAATATCTAAATAATTGAAGAGACATATTTTTCTCATGGGAAATGATACCTAATGTTTTTAGGAAAAAAAAGATTATTAGATGATCTCTTGATCCCACTTGATCCCACTCAAAATCATAGGAGGTTTTTTGAAGTTAATAAATGAGCAGATTTTAAAATTCATATAGAAATGTGAAAAATCTAGAACAGTCAAAACAACATTCATCAGGAATTAGGAACACTTGTACTACTTGACTCCAGGAAGCTAAAGAATTTAAAGTAATGTGATATGTGAATAAAGATAGATAAGTAGTTTGGAAGGTAAGAATATGAGTCTAGAAATGCCCAACCAACTGTCTGACAGAATGAAAAGCATTTCTATAAAGAACAGATAGTCTTTTCAGGGTTTTGAACAATTAGAAGTCAAATGCCTGTTTACTCATTCACTGTAAAATAAACTTTGCTCTACACACATCATATATAAAAATCAGCATAAAATGTATCCCAAAGTTTAGTGTAAAATGCAAAATGTCTAAAAGAAAACATAAAAGAAAAGCCTAGTGTGTTTGAGTTACATGTGACACCCAAATGAGCCATAAAAGAAAAAAAATTGACATATTAGAACACATTAAAATTAAACTCTTTAGCACTTCCAAGGACACTACTAATAGCATGAAAGATAAATAATAAATCAGGAGGGAAAATTAAAAATGATTTTCATATGAATATTTTTCATTTTTTTGTAACAGAATGTGTAAATAAAATATAAAGAATTCTCAATTAAGAAAAAGTCAAAAAATAGCAAAAGATTTGAATGGACACTTTAATAAAGGAGAAGGCAAATATGCACATAAAAGGATATTCAATGTTATTGGTCATTAGCAGAACATAGATTAAAATCACAGTGAGATAATATGACATGCCCATTAAGTGACTAAAGTGAAAACTGACTATACAAATTGTTGTTAAGAATGTGGAGCACCTGAAATTCTAATACATTGCTAATGAACTCATAAAAGTGGCAAATTCCTTTGGAAAACAGTTTGGCAACATCTTGAAACTATGAAAAATGAAAAGAAATAGAAAGTATCTACCATATGATCCAGATATTCATGCATATGTATTTGCACAAGTGAAAATATGGCACATATTTATTCAACAATTCGCATGTAAATGTTTGTAGCAGCTTTATTATGATAGCTCCAAACTTGAAATCATCCAATCATCCCTCATAGGTGACTTGGTAAATAAGTAATTGTATATCTTTTAACATAAAAGGCTTCTACTCAACAATAAAATAGAAGGATCTACCAACACAAAGATCACGGGAAAATATAAAAAAATAATTATACTAAGTAAAAGCAGTCAGAAGAAATGATTATTTTTCAGCAGAAGATTTCATTTATGTAAAATTCCAGAAAATGCAAACCAATGTACAGTGACAGCAAGCAGATGGGTGGCTACCTGCAGATGGTTGAGGGTGAGAAAGAAAGGAGGGATTATAAGAAGCAGAAAGAATCTTTAGTGGGTAATAGATATGTTCAGTATATTGATTGTGTTGATATTTCATTATATGTGTGCATATGTCAAAAAGTATCACATTTTAATTTCAAATATCTGCAATTAATGCATTTCAATTAAAATAAAAACATGAAACCTCTTAGTTCTAAAATAAAATTCATATGTTTTATTCACATAGAAAATCAATTTGATTACATAAAAAAAGACAAGACATGAACCCAAAGATTTACCCTCAGGGAAGTATTTCCTTATGTTCTGCTCTAATTTAAAATAATTTTCTTTCTGTCTTATCATTGTACAGATAATGAAAATAATAAAATATTCTTCAGCCCAAAAATGTCCATAATTGTTTTTTTATTTCCTACAGTTCACTTTTCTTTAGTGATTGGATACTTTTTTTTGATAATAGCAATTTTCATTTTGTTCTTTTAGTGTATAGCTCCACTGTTTATTCAAAAGTACTTTCTGACAATACAATGAATAGATAGAAAATCTTTAATTTTAAAAACTTACCTTATTTTGTCTAAAGTTTAGAGTACAATAATTAACCAATTATAGTTGTAAGTCTCACTGCCAATCTCAGAATGAGGACTACACTGAAATTATGTGTATCTCCTGGGAAAGTCTGTTAAAACTCTGAGTACTTGAACCACACCTCTGCATACTAATTCCTTTCAGGCATAAAATATATTTTTTAAAAACTTTCATGAACTATTTAATGAATGATCAGTCTTAAGAATACTGCCCATTTTTTTGAACTTTAGAACTTCTTTGCAAAAGGCTAACAACTAAAAAATACAAGTATGTGTACATTTCCTCAGAGGAAAGACTCATCTGTGTTTAACAATTTAGATAAATTAAGTTTCCAAGGAAAGTGAGAAGACCTAAAGTGTCTTAGCTACAGAAAAGATGGAAATATGGACATTGCTAAAAAAACAAGGCTAGGTAAAATGAAGCAGAGAGAGCAAAGAATCTTTTAGTTTATACTGGGTTGGAAGAATATAAAATGTAATAATACAGTTAGTCTGTAATTTTAGAAAATTAGGGTGAAGTGACAATTTCAGTCCTGTGCCACAATGTTCTAACATGCATACTAATATGAAATAGCTACATAATATAAACAGAATATACTTATTTTTTATTTTGACATGAATTATTTAGATGATTGATGCAATGCTTTTCTTCATTTAGCCTGAAATTAAGAATAGCTTCAATTTTACAGTAAACATTGGGGAATTACTTTCATTGTGCATGCCACTACTATTGACTTCTATTTTCACCACTAAGAAAGCCTAAGAAAAATGATATTTTAGGAACATTATCAAGGATTATTTTACCTCAAATCCCTTCTTCAGCACTGGAGAATGATTAGAATTTAATGTCAGAAAAGCTAGCACTTCTTTCCTTGGAAGAGTTCCCACACTGCAATCAAGCAATAAAATCAAGGGTTTCCATTTTGTTGTATGTTTGACCAAATAGGCTCAATATATTCATATTATAAAACAACTAAATAATGAATTAACAAAAATGGAAAATAAATATTATAAATGCACAGCTGAATTTTAAGGACAATCTCCACAATTCAGATTGATGGGATGGAAATAAGAGGAAAATTTGTGAGCTGATGCTATAGTTTAATTTTGTAGGGCAAGGAGATTGCAGTAGCTTGGTCTCAATTTCTATGTGAAAGTAACATGGAAATGGAGTGGTCACAGTGAACTAGAACTATGTTTCTACTGTGAAACTGGGAGTTGCAAAAGAGCTAGACAGATTTGCAATGCAATGGTGGGATCCAAAAAAATTTTTTTTTTTTGCTGGCATGGAAAGCTCAACTAAAACCTTTTAATTATAATTTGGGATCTAGGTAGAGGGTCAAAAGTATTTCTATTGTAAAATATGTAATATGTGCTAATGGAGTTCTTTATCATATATCCTGGACACACCTTCAAATTTACCTGCAGCAGTGGTGGACCAATTTCTATGCATTTTATCAATTTCACATCTCAGATAATCACACCTACCCCTATCTTTTCCTTGGAGTTCATTAACTGCATAATCTGGAACTCCTCAAGGTAAATAAATGTGTTGATGTTGAATTCTACTTAGGTCGGTGAAGGCCCTCACACACCTGCCAGAATACGATTCAAACTCTCTAGTAATAAACACTCCAAAACTAAACCACCTGATCATTTCAGGTAAGCCTATTTAAAATGAATTCAAAATAGAAAATTACAAACCTGGAGAAGTAATGATCCATTCACGGCATCATCAAGAACTAAAGATTGTGTTCATTGTTGCTTAGCACTTAAAGAATATTAACCACATTGTTTACAGTTTCTTTGGATTGCGGTCTCAGTGTCCTGTAGGTGTGATTTGCTTTTTTTTCCACACTGTTTTGTATATCCTATGTCTTACATAATAGAAGACTTAAGGACTGAGTAGTCAGAATTATCTGATGATTTGATTGGGAATGAAAGAACTGTTCCCAGGTGGTTAACTCATGTGGCCCTCACAGTGGTGCAGATCCTTGGCAGGGAATCTGTTATTCTTTGTCTCATCTCTACAGAGCCCACGGCTTGCTAGCTTGCTGCTCCCAGAATGTGCAATGTAAGAGACCAAGGAGACTAGAGTGCCTTCAATGTTCCAACCTCACAAAATCACACCACCTCTCTGAAATGCCCTGTTTGTCATGCAGATAAGCCCTATGAAGTATGGGGAAGTAGAACCTAGGGGTGTAAGATTGAAGGATTATTAGGGAATCTCAAAGACTGTTTATGATGGGTTAGTATAATGTGAAATTTAACAAAACTGAAATTATGCTTCCCAGAATAATGTTCCTAACATAGCCCTTTGTTAGTGAGGGACATAGGAGATACTTTGTATAAGATTTGAAAGAGTAAAGTGAAGCAGAATCTATGCATATTTTCAGAAGGACAGTGTCGGGTACATGGGCCGTGGTGGCATATGCAGGCTCTCCTCTGTCTGCTGGTTCTCTGGGTTGAAGTGGGACAGTAGTGGTCCATCGAAAAGCCGTACATATCAGATCCCCACTTTCACCACTTGTGATTTCTGAATGAAGTGTGCTTTAGCTCATATTAGCAATTCCTACAGATGACCCAAACTTGGAAGTTGGATGCTTGGAAGCAGTGACAAACGGGCATGGATTCCAGACCATCTTCAAGGATTCTGATTTTTTAAATTTATTTATTTATTTATTTATTTATTTATTTATTTATGCAGCTGCTGCTTTGCCTTGCTTGCAATATTTTTCATTCATCTCTACTTTCTTACTGCCTGTCCCAATGATTTCAGACTCAGCATGAGAGACAATAGTTTCACAAAGACTTTTCAAACAGCTCCCACAAATATATAAGGCAAATCCCTGCAACAAATCCCTTATTACACACAAATCTGGTGGTTTTGCTTCTCAGATCAAACTTTGACTGGCACCAACACTGTAAAATAAGTAGCTTTAAATAGAATGAAACCAGAAAGAAATCAATTACTATAAGAGATAAATGCCATAAGAAGCAGATATATTTGAAAAGAGGCCAAATAGAAGCCATAATAGTGAAAATATATTAAATGAGAAAAAATCTTCCATCTTTGAGTTTATGAGTTTATTGTACAGGACATAACTGAATGTGACAAAACTACAAAAAAATTCAATACATCGAATGACATAGATTTTAATTTCTCCTTCACAAATGCAAGTAGTTCAGGATGTCTGTGATTGAAAAGGCTTTTCCACAGTGCCAACAGGCCAGATTTCTTCCACTAACATCTTCAATGTTTTTGTATGTGTCCAGCATGGCTTCCCCACATTCAGCCATCATGTCTACACTCCAAGAAGCTACTATCTTACTCTAAGTAGTTAAAACAACATTTATTTTTTCCACAGTTCTGGAATCTGGGAAGTCCAAGGTCAAGATGTTGACAATCTGGCATCTGATGTGGACTCACTTCTTGGCTGGAGATAACCAAATTCTCAATGTGCTTACGTAGCTGAAAGAATGCTACTTGCTCTCTATCCTCTTCTAAATGGATTAATCCCACTAATGAAGTTTCACCTGAGGACCCAATCAAATTCCAAATCCATTACCTTCAAATACCCTCATACTGGGATAAGGGTTTCATCATGTGGATTTGAGGGGTGGGGTGACAAATACTGAGTCCATTGTGCAGAGAAAGAAGAATGAGATGACCTTTTCCTTTCTTTTTCAGAGGGTTTCCCACGCCACTTTTACGCATGGTCTGTGGGTCTGTCTATAAGTTGCCACAGTGGAGGGCATTAATGCTATACTGAGAAGGTAGGTCTGGACTTCTCCAAAGGAAATCTACTGTCTCTGACACAATGGTTAAAAAAGCAAAGATAATTCCTAAGAAGCAATTAATAAACAGAAAAAGTTGACAATTTCAGAAAAAGTAAAGCAAGTTTGAAATACAAAAATACGAAAAATAAGGTAATAGATGAAAATAACAGGAATGCAACAGGGGTAAAAAAATGATTGTAAATTTTTAAAAATAAATAGCAAGAATCTCAAAATTTGAGAAGATAATGGAAGTAGAGAAAGATTAAAATGAATAAAATTACACATTTAAACACATTTACAATAAAAGCCGAACACCCAAACATAAAGAAAATCTTTAAAATCAACATAAATAACCTATAGAAAAATGGCTAGAGTGTTCATAAAAGCTGAATTTCAATGCACAGCTGTACTTACAGGGAAATAAACAAATCTCTAAGTACTCCTTAATAAAAAACCTAATCAACATGCAAAAAAGTGACCTGAATTCTGAGAAAAAATATTTAAAGACACAGATAATTGTGCCTCCAAGACACAGATAGTTGGAGCTAGTCTGAGAGAAATACCGATATTAGCATCGTGTTCTAGAGATTAAACTGGAAGCGGCAGATTCTCGGAAAGTGTCAGGAAGCTTGGTTCCAGGTATTACATCGAACTCCTTGCAGAAGTAGTCTCTTTCACTGGAGAAGAATCTTACCCGAGTACCCAAAGATCGAGGTTAAGGAAATCAATCCACTGTCAGAGAGATGGCAGAAAAAACAAATAGCAAACATATAATCAAAATCTCTAAGGGCCTCAAATATTGTAAGAAATAGAATGCAAAATGACAATAAACAAAATGTTTAAATAAATAAGAAGTGAAATCACAAAATCAGTGACTAACAAAATGCAATAAAAATAAACACATACAGTGTTCAGCTTATGGGTATGAAGTTTTCAAAACATTATAAACATCCAGCAAGCAGAAATGTAGCAGTCAAATTCTTTCAGCTATTCCACAAGAAGCAACATAGGAAAGTGGCTCAAGGGAGGCCCAGACAAGATGAGCCCGGACAAGATGAGTCTTGGGATCTGCTTTGAATCACTTTCCAAAGTGTATTGCCAAAAGTGATTCTCATCAGGGCACCACTGACTTTGATAAACAGAGGTTGGACTTGGGAAAGGTTAAGGTACCTGGAAAATGAGATGTATGGGCGCATTATTAGCTAGAGGAAAGTTCCTGAAGAAGGAGCTCCAGGAACATGCTTAACATTTTCCTTGCACTGGCAGTTAAGGACTAAGTTATCTCTGCCAGGGAGAAACTGAGGGGTCTGGGAGCTTTGAATTCAGCAATTGCTGGGCCTCAATTGTATTTCAGTTGCCCACAACACATGAACACCCAGAATACTAGGTTCCAATATCACAGGGTCAGGCTTTAGTGCTGACCCTGTTAACATGGCCCTTGTGTAAAAGGTCTCTAATCCCAACCTAAAGGGTTTTTAAAGTGAGCCTTTAAGGCATCATATTGATCCACAATAAACATTATTAGCACAACATGAACATTTTAAAGAGGGGAAAGTAAATCCAAACTCAATAATATAGGCCTCATTGTTTGGGGTGAATTTTAAAATGGTAGGTTTAGGAAAGTAGGACCTTAAGAAAATTCTTTGATATGTGTAGGATTTGAAAAAAGTGAATAAAAAATAGGTATTGAACATATAAAAAAATGAAGCAATGAAAAATTTAAAAGAAATAATATGTGAAATAAAAATTTCTGATTTTTAACATCAGCTAGATGTTGAAAAAGAATAGATCAATGAACTTCAACATACAGAATTAAAAACTATCCAAACTAAAGTTCAAAAAGATAATAAAATGCAGTTGAACAGTCTCAGTGACCTGTAAATCAATTTAAAGTAGTGTAAGCATTATATGATTAATGATTTTGCAGAGAAGATGCAAAAATATATTTGGAGCAAAAGTAACCAAAATGTTTCCATTTTCATGAAATCTATATACCAGTAGGTTCTCAAACTCAACAAACTTCAAGTAGACAGAGAAAAATCACAGTGAGGAACATTGTAATGAAATTGCTGAAAAATCAATGGTAAAAGAGAACATGTTAAAAGGAGCCAGAGAAAAATTATACATTACTTACTGAGGAAGCAAAACAGGAATATTACCTCATTTCTCATCTGAAATATTCTAAGCCAGAAAACTATATTGTTATATTTAGGTGGCCAAACATAAATGTTTCTCTCCATTTAAAAATTGACATTTAAGAGTAACAATGATAATACATTGTGATTATAACATGTGGAAATAAGGTAACGTTGGCAATACCTAAATAGATAAGAAGTTGGAAGCAACATAATAAAATTGAAAGATTCTGATATTGTAAATTAATGTATAATATTACTACACTGACTTGAAGTGTTGATATAATGCAACATTTTGTAAACATGAGAATCAGTACTAAAATATCAAACAGAAGGGTACAGAGATTAAGTGAATAATGGAAACAAAAAGAGAATACTACAAATCAAAATATTAATCCAAAACTAGGCAGGAAAAGTGAGAAAAAAGAACCTCAGTAAATTAAGATATACAATATATCAATAGACTGAATAATTCAATATTTTAAATCTAATTTTCTCCAATTTGGGCTATACAACAACAAAAATTTAATTAAATTCTCAGCAATAATTTTTTAGAAATTGTTAAGCTAAGACTGAAATTTGTGTATAGTCCAAACTACTTAGGCTAATCACAGCACTTTTAAGAGGGAAGAGTAATGTTGAAGAATTTACACTATCTGATTTCAAGACTTACTATATACTATACTGCAATAAAGGAAGTGAAATATTGACATGACACATGTTCACATTGATAGAACAAAATCATACAGAAATATGTGTGCCTATACAATTAGATGGGTTTCACCAAATTTGTCAATGCAATTTAATGGGGAAAACAATTTTGGGATGATAAGATACTAATATAGACAAAAACGAACAAGTCTGAGAATTAAAAACTCTATAGGAAGTCAGTCACCCCTCTCTCTGACTTTTGTGAATTTCACCCCTAGATCATCAGCTATCTTTTTTATTCATTCATTTTATGTTCTTTTGGGATATAAAAGGCAGCAAATTTTATATAAGAGGATGTTGTTCAGTCCGTGTATTACATAATACAAAGTGTTCACATTTGTCAGCACAAATGAATAAATAATAAAGTACTAACAATCCTGGTGGACAGAGGACTAGCCAAGCTGATGGAAACCCAAGTACTAACATGAGGAGCACATAACTATGCTAACCACGGTGATGTGGGTAAGACTATGCATGAATTTGGTAATATGAACTCCCTCTCTATAACATTAGTCTATCATTATTGCCTGATATCCACCCATATAAAAATAGAGCAAACCACTGACCCAAAAACATGCAAGTTCAAGTGAAAACAGATTCACAACTTACTAGAGCAAAAACTTCCTTGCAAAATAGTGCTGCAATAAGGAAACCAGAATTGCTGCTGATTTAGTGTAGACAAGTCTGAAAATGAAATACTCTGTAGGAATTCAGTCACTCCTCTCTCTGATTTTTGTGAATTTCACCCCTGGATCATCAGCTAAGTTCTTGCTACAAAACGCAAGAAAAAGTCTATGTATACTTATGGTATGTAAAATGCAAAGACATCATCTTGAAATATACCAAGTACCTTGTTTCAACAAGTTCTGGCATCTGGTTAACTAGTTAAACACAGTTCAATTGGCCAGAGTTTTGTTGGAGCCAAACTAACTAAGAAGTAAAGAAATACCCAACTCTGGATAGATAGCATTCATTTTCCACATGACAAAGGGAACATACACAACTCCAGCCCACTTTAGCCATTCTGTGTCAATTAATTGGTGAGAAAAAGAAAAAAAAAAAAAGAAACATTTGTGATGGTCACAGTTGACAGGCATAAGCTCACTAAAATAACTGAAATCTAATCAAAATAATATTGAATGTTTCCTTTCTTTATACACTACAACTTATAACTATATTACTAAAGCACAGATACCAAGAAAAATTTACTAGACACTAAAAGGGTAAACCATGCTTTGAAGAGAAAGAAAAAGTATCACAACCAGATATACCAGGGATGTTAAATGATCAGACTGAGAAATTAAAATTATAACTAAAATAATGGCTCTAATGGACAAAGTAAACAACAAGGATGGAAAAATGACAATGTAGATATAGTGGTTGAAATGCTATTAGAGAACAAAAGAATGAAAATTAAAGATCAAAGACACTATTAACCAAAATGAAGATTGGCTGTGATGGATTTATTAGTAGGCTAATTTAAAAAATTCTCTGGGCTTGAAGAAGCTAGTAGAAACTTCCAAAACTGAAAAACAAAGACAGAAAAACCTGAAAAAAAGTATTGAATATTGAAGAACTGTGGGTAACACCTATCTAATTAGAATAGCAGAAGAAAAAAATGATGCAAAGGAACAGAAAAAAATATTTGAAAAACCAGTGACCTACAGTTTCTGAAAATTACTATGAGACACCAAATCACAGATCTGGGAAAGTGAGAACACAACAATTGGGATAAATTTCAAAAAAATTAGCTACACTTCATCTAGGAATACCACATATAAACCTCAAAAAATGAAAGATCAAAAAGAGACCTTACAAGCTGCTAGAGGAGTGTCTTTTCTACAAAGAGCAAAGATAAGAATTGCATCTGACTTCCTTTCAGAAAGCACAAAGGCAAAAAGTGAGTGGAGTGAAATGTTAAAGTGAGGAGCGGAACAAGGAAAACAAACCAACCCAGCATTCTGTATTCTTTAAAATAACAAATTTCTCAGACAAGAAAGACTGATGGAATTTGTTGCCAGTATATGTGCCTTGCAAAGAAATGTAAAAAATTCTTTAGAAAAAAGGAAAATAACGTAGTTCAGAAAATCAGATTTATAATGGGAAGAACATCAAAAAAGGAATAAGTGAAGCTGACATAAAAACTTTCATTTTCTAATTCTTAGTTTATCTCACAAATAATGGCTTGTTGAACATATTAATAGCAAAAATGTTTGATTATGTATATTAATATATAGTCATATAGGCTTTAATATAATTAAAATGAATGAAAGCAAAAATAAACAGCATGAGAGAATTATTATTTTGTTATTACAAAGAAGTCACACTGTCCACGAGGTGATACAGTGTTATGTAAAAGAGGGAACTTTAAGTGTACATTTTGAGCCTAGGACAACAACCAAAGAAGAAAAAGTTGTTAGAAATACACCAAGTCGTTAGAAATACACCAATCAGCGAAATTGTATTAAATGGTTAATTAAAACCACAAAAAGCAGAAAGACAGTGATAGAAAAATAAACCCCCCCAAAAAGGGAATAAATAGAAAATACAAACAAATATGTAGATGTTAATCCAATATGTTAACAATTACTTTTTAAATATCAATTATATATACATCAATTGACCTATTAAGATTGTCAGATTGAATATAAAACAAAATTCACTATAATTGTGTAAATTCAATTTAAATATAAAAAGACTCTTATATACATACTAAAAGCAATCAGATAAAGGTAGATCTCATACGCTTCTACTAATCAAAGGAAAAGAGTAGGCATATTAATCTCAGACACAGTAGCTTCAGAGTGAAGAGAGTTAACAGAAATAAATCAATATAGCCCTTATAGAAACTGGTATGAAGTCTCCTCAAAAACGCTACAAATAGAACTGCAATAATATTCAACAATGCTATTTATTTCAATAGATCCAAAGGAAGTAACATCAATATTGCAAAAGGACGTATGTATTCCCATGTTCACTGTAACAGTATTCACAGCAACCAAAATATGGACTCAGTCTAAGCATATATCAATAGATGAGTGAAATAAAGATTATATATACTTATTAACCTTTATAAAAAAGTAAATTCTGTTATTGATAAGAACATGCATGAACCAAGAAGGCATTATTCTAAGCGAAATAAACCAGGAATAGGAACAAAAACACCAAATAATGCTTGATCTCAATTGCATATATGGAATCTAAATAAAGGAGAATTCACAGAATCTAAATAAAGGGGTTTTCCAGAAGTGGAAAGCACAGTAGTGACCAGATGCTGGCTTGAGGGACATTAATTTACCTTTAGCATTATATTTCATGCTTTAAGAAAAAACTAACTTTCACGTGAAAACTGGTACAAAGCAAAGACAGTCACTGCCAGCCCTGCCTCTCATCGTTGTGCTGGAAATCATAGCTAAGGAAGTTAGACAAGACATAACTGCCTTTGTTCATAGATTACATGATTATCTACGTGGAAAAACAACCACGAAAGAAAATAAAGGGCAATAAAAATAAAAAACATTCTTGGAGCTAATGAACAATTATAGCAAGATTGCAGAAGAATATATAAAATTCAATCACTTTTCTATATACCAGCAATGAAAAACTAGAACTTGAAATGAAAAACACAATATAATTTATATCAGTAACCTCATAATGAAAACTTCTGTATAGCATGCAACACAATATATCCAAAATAAATGTGAGGAACACTATAAAACTCTGATGAATCACAGAAGAACTAAATAAATAGAGATATATTTCATATTCATGGACAGGAAGACTTCATATTGTAAAGATATCAGTTCTTCACAATTTGATCTTCATGGAATTTTCATAAAAACCCATCAAACTTATTTTCTGGATGTTGATAAGCTTTTTCTAAAATTTATATGGAGAAGCAAAAACCAAGAACAGCCACGATGTTGTTGAAAAACAAAAGGAGACAAATGGAAGCCTGATACTCTGATTTCAAGATTTACTGTAAACATAAATTAACCAAGAAAGCATGATTTTGGCAAAAGAATTAAAAAGTAGGTGAATGAAGCTGAGAGACGGATACTAGAAACAGAGCCACATAAATATAGTCAACTCATCTTTGACAAAGTCATACAATGAATAAGACACAGGTGAAACAACAGGTGAATCATATGTTTAACACTGGATCTGGACACTGACTTTGAATCTTTCTCAGAAGTTTACTCAAATTGATGTGCAGACCTAAGCACAAAATGTAGAATCATAAAACTCAGAGCAAGACGTATCAAAGAAATTGTATAGGATCTTAAATCTGATCATGCTTTCTTAGGTATGACCCCAAAAGTTTCTTCAGTGAAAGCACTGGTAATTGTTATTCAAAAAATATAGTGAACTCTCCAAACCTAAGAAAACAGCAAATTTAAAAATATGTAAAAAGATCTGAACAGATACCTCACAAAATATATGAACAAGTCGCCAATAAGCAAATAAAAGTGTTTGATATTCTATGTTATCAGGGAGATGGAAATTAAAACATAGATACTCAAATACACTTATTAGAATTCCTCTATGCAAAACACTGGAAACACCAAATGCTAGTGAGGGTGTAGAGAAACAACTTAATTCATTGACAATGGGGGTGCGAAAGAGTGTGGCCACTTTGGAAGACAGATTGGGAGTTTCTTACAAAATTAAACACACTCTTACTATATGACCCAATTACTTTCCTTAGTGTAGACCAAAAAGGATTGACAGCTTACATCTATTAAAAAAAAAAAAACCTGCATGTGAAAGTTGACAGCAACTTCATTCATAGTTGATAAAACATAGAAGTAATTAAGACATCTTTCAGTAGGTGAATGTGTATGGAAACGGTGTTCATCAAGAAAATGGAGAATTATTCGGTGTCCACAAAAAATGATCTGTTAACCATGGAAAGTAGTTCTATGCTACTAACTGAAAGAAATAAATTTTTAAAATGGCACATGCTACGTTATTCCAATATATAACATGATAGGAAAGACAAAAGTATTGAGATGGAAAAAGTGCAGTAGATACCCAGTGGTTAGAGGTTAGGGAAGGATGAATAGAGGAAGCCTGGAGATTTCTAGAGCAATGAGCATAGTCCCCATGACTCTACAACAGCAGGTCCGTGTCGTTATTTATTTGTACAAAACTGTAAAATACACAGCACCAGAAGGGAGGCAAAGTCTGTATTGTGGATTCTGGGTGTTGATGTGTCAGTGTGGGGCCATCCACTGTAACAGAGGTATTACTTTGGTGGGGGAGGTGGACGAGGGAAGACTCTCTACATATGAAAGAGCAGGGGATACTGCAACTGTCTGCACTTTCCTTTCATTTTTTTCCCCTGTGGGAATAAAACTGCTCTAAAAATAAAGTCTAAAAAAATTCACGGTAAGAAAATTATAAGCAAAGATGAACTTTTGATGTTTGTTTGTTTCGTGAACTTCTGTTTTGAGCAAGATTTAAAAAAAAAACACTATTTCCAGTGAGTTCTGGCCTAGACAGCAGAAGAGTCACATCCCTGAGAGAGGTAGGTTGATGAGTGTTGATCATAGGATAGGAACAGATTGAGCGGTGCATGCCTTTACGTATGTTATGCTTTTAATTTAAATATATTTTAAAGCGATATAGGAAAACATAAAAATGTATATATTTAAGGGAGTATCGTGATATTTCAATACAAGTACTGTATATATTGTGTACTATTATGTTAAACATTTCTGTCCTCATTTATCTTTTTTCTTTTCTTTTTCTTTTTTTTTTTTTTTTTTTTTTTTTTTTTTTTTTTTTTTTTTGTACTAGGAATTAAATCCAGTGCCTTTGCCCTGGGCTGTACCCCAAACCCTTTTTTTTTTTAACTGTTTGTTTTAAGACAGGCTCTCATTAAATCACTAAGTTGCCCATGGTGACCTTAAAATTACTGTTCTCCTGCCTCAGCCTACCTCAGTGCTGGAATTGAAGGTGTGTGCCTCCATACCTGGCTCATTTACTACTTCTTTGAGGTGAAACATTTAGACTCTTTTAGTGTTTTGAAATATACAGTACATTATTGCTACCTATAGCCACCGTACTGTGCAATAGCATGCTAAAACTTCTTACACATTGATCATCCTTTTCTCATTCCTCTCTGTAGGGCTTCTATTAAATTTTTCCTTTTGGTTTAACAATAAAACTTCAAACAGTTTGATTAGTGTATCTAGGGGATCTCACTTTTCCTCTTGTCTCAAGCTCAGATATGGCTCAGCCTGGCACTGATAAAGATTCTTCTTTATTCTGGGTGTCCCCGATCCTCCCTATCTCCACGATCCCTTCCTTCTACCATGATGGCCTAACACTGGACCTCACTCCTTCCTCAGATCTGTCACTCCATGGTGACTGCCTGGGTTTTCTTTCTATAACCTGACTTTAAAGCCTTCTGAGTAAGGGTAGGGTAGCCTAGGGAAGTACAAAGGTATTCAGGATGTCTCTGTATTATTTTAGATCCTGATTTCACACTGTTACTTCCAGTTATAGTCCTTTCCACTCACTGATTACTTTTGCATAGTATTTTACCTTTTTAAACATTTGAAGAATTTAAGGAATAAACTTACTCAATCTGAGGTATAAACACTAAAAATGTAGCTAGCTAAAATAAACTCTAAATATTAAATCTTAATTACCAATCCATGAGTTAGTGATGCATCCTATAACCTTTTAAAATGTTGTAACAGTCACTTCTCAAACTTCACATAAAGTCAGTTTTAGAATATATTTCACCAAAATCCAGGAAACTTTTCAAAAAAAGCTGAATTTTATTCACAAAGTAATGTATCTGGAAGAAGACATTGTGAAGACTACTTCTAAGAAAATTCAATTCTTGAAGTGTTAATTAAATCTAAAATAAGCAACATGTGCCAGTACTACAAAAGACTTCGAGTCTCTTCATCTGACAAATGTTGCCCAATTTGAGCCCAGATTTTATTTCTCTAATGAATACCATGTTCTACTCCTTGAAATCCAACTGAGTGGCACTGAATACTAAAACAAAGAAAAAAAAACCAGAGTCATAAGTATTAGAGGCAAATTTTATGAACCCCACAACTTATAGAATTACTGAACAAAATGGATATTTTCTATAACCGGAAATCCCAAGATTTAGACTAAATCCCAAGAATTAGACTGACTACATTGGTAATTCAGATAAATTTGTTTTTACTTGGTGGTTTTGGGGAAGTGAATTTGGGTGATAATAATAGCTAGAATTTTCTAAGCACATATGTTCCAGGCATGATTCTATACTGCTAACATAAGCATTCTCATTCATTCTCCACAATGGTCCTCTTGAATCTCCTTTTGCATATTTTTCATATGAGGAGACTAAGATTTATACAACTACCATGGAATTTTCCCAAGTTCATACAGTCACAAATTTCAGAACATGCTACCTCAAAATATGGCAGACTGAATACTAGAGATTGAGAACACCACAGAATCAGATGGATTTATGGGAACTTGTCTCACTCTTTCCTCTCCTGAAGAACAAAAAGACCAGAAAGAACTCACTGCACACGTCCCCTTGAAGGAGGCCGTAAAACCACCTGACATTCCTTTGAAAATAGGTCCTATTCCTCTCATTCTAGAGGCATCCTGCCCTATACCCAGAGGAGAGAAACACCACTCAGGAATACCAAGGAAAATCTGAAAAAATGGGTCTGGCCAAGTTCTCCTCCAGTGTATTACCATTTTACCTCAACCTCATGTTTCTCTCCAACTATTTCTTCATCAGACTCAGCATAAAATAGTGTCCACTGTATGTGAGGGTATTCATTTCAAAAATTCCCCACATTACACAAACTTATATTAAATAATTTATACACTTTTGTTAATCTGTCTTTTGACATATGGGTCTCAGTCATAAAGCTAGCTTATTACTTTTTCTCACCTATATTGTCCCAGCTAGTACATGGAGGAAAGCCTGTGATATAACTCTGCTGGGAAAAAGACTTACATTGCATTCTGAACAGATGCTTCCAAGTCCCTTATTCACTTTCACCAACTTACAGTTTACAACTTTTCTCTCCTTCTTTCTCTCTCATTCATTAAGTCATTGGTATTTCATGATTTGGAAATCAGGACCTTCATATCACGCAAGAACAATCTGTATTCCTTTAAAAACACTGAATATATTTATGTGACACATAAACATCAGTAAAATGACACCCAAAGAGAATTATACAGGTCTCTCATCACTTTCAAGGAATCCTGTATCCTCTCCTTATTCCACTGTGGATGTTCTCTCAAGCTACTTAAGTTTGAAGTAACAACACTCATCTCTTTTTTCCATTAAGCAGAGGAAACAATTGGCAAACAGAACAACAGCACCAACAAGCGTATCACTGAAGCAACCATGGAACCCAAACAAATAATGATATGTATTCTAAAAATAGAATTGGCTAAAAGCTCTTCCTTCTACTGTTTACAAAAATATTCTTCTGAGCGTCACCCAGGGCAAAAGTGCAGTATGCTAAATAACAGACATTGCCCATTATAATAAAATGCAACAAGCTCCAAAAACACAAGCCATAAAAAAACTTGAAGTCTACAACCCACTGAAAGATCAGGCTACCAGCCAAATACTTCAACAACTTCAAACATCAGCTCACTTAAGGTGTATAATTCAAAACTGGTAATGCATAATTTCCAAAGAGCTCTAGGTAGGGAAAAAGTGGTGATGCAATGAGTTATTTGTGCCGAGTATTTATTTCTTTTCTGCCTGATTACACCCGCTCCCTAGAGGTTAGGAATCTATCACCTGCTGTTCCTCAGCTGTGAAAATCAGAGACTATAACACAGATGGAGTGAGCTATGTTCTCAGGGCTGCTGCTCCACAGAGATAAGGCTGCGGGTTGGAGAAGCGCTCAGCCTTGCCCGCCTCTGAAAAAGCATGAACAGCCATCAATAATACACAGTCACTTCTCTGCTGTGATGTCAAACAACACTGCTTTGCACACACAGATGATTTTTTTTATGAAAAGGAGTTATTTAAATCACTTGGAATGCCCATGGCTTCAATGTTTAAGGTTTTGTGTTGTCTCTCTGTGTGTTTTCCCCTCTTCCTCCTGCCCATCCCCTCTCCAGGGCCACTGCCAAAATGTACTGATTTAAGAACCCAGCTGAAGTACAGGATCACATTTCTTCTAGTTGCCCAAGATGTGTTTGTAAGCCACCCTTTAAACACCTTTGTCATTCTGCTGTCACTCTCTAAATGTGAGAACATTGCAAAGATCCATTCTGCTTATTCAGAGACATGTATCATGTCTGCCATGACTCTGTAATTAAAATAAACCAACTGCCAGAAGACAAAAGAACATAGCTGCAGTGCCTAGCATCACGGGATTGTATATAGCTTTTTATTTTTTGAACAGACACAGATCATTTCATTGAAAACTCCTAAAATGCAAATAAACTCTTTAACCCACCACCCTGCCAGTGGACAATGGCAGAAAGAATCAGAAGATGCCACACAATAGTGCTTCAGACAACATACCAATGTGATCAGTGCGCATCATGGACAACAGTCTTGCTTTCTTGTGAAACAACACATACAGTATACTTAGCACAAGGCCTTAATATAATCAAGCACTGCAGATATTTCCAGTGCATTTCCAGTTCTTTTTCTCCTGACAGGTCCTTGAGTACCATATACCCCTGCATTAGCCTGGATGCTTTGGCTAATAAGCTGAGATTACCCTCACTGGTATGTGGCTACACTTTTGCTGGTCATCAGGATACTGGGTACAAATGTTCCTTATTACATTGAAATGCTGCTCCACACTCACTGTTATAGGAATTTTAAGCAGTGAATGGATTCAGTACACATTGCTTTGAGTTAATTGTAGATATTCAGTGTCCAAATATTGTAATACATTTTTACCAATTCTTTCTTAACTAGTCTTACAATACTAGACCCTTATCTTTCATTGTTTATGCAGCATTTGGATTCCCCCATTTTGCCCCAAGTAAGCTGCATCTTATTAAACCAATTGTTTTAGAAACAGATGAACATGATCTACCAATGATCATGCCTCTTTTCACACTCTATCATGCAGCAAGGTACTTTAACAAGAATTTAGCACGTTATCAAAGCTTATATTCTTCTGCCTAGACAGTTAGGCAACTCTGCCAAATGTAAATTACAGTTTTTATTATAGCTAAATATGGTTAGTAATTTATTAAAATTATTTTCAAACATTTATATATAAATGCACATGTGTATACATAAATTTTAAATTTTAGCTTAATTATAAGGTGTGGGATAATTTGTAATTCTTAGAAGAAAATGATTTTCCAGACGAATGCACTTCTAATTTTATGTAAAATCCAATTAGAAACAGCAATACAGTATTCTTTTATCAGGTCTCATATTCTGTTAGACATTTAAGTGCCAGGGTACAGCCTCCTTTTTATAGTTTTCTACAATTTAACCAAACCCATTTGGCTCTTGGAGGGTCAGGCTTTCCTCTGTGAAGCCATATTTTATAATCCAGGCGTCTTTACCCTTTTGAGATGTTCATGGTTTCATATCTTAGGATGGTAGAGGTCACTCGCCTTCTCCAGCCTGTAATGTGTTTCCAACTTGACATCCTCAGTGACTTCCCCAGTCAATAAAAACAAAGGTTACAGCAGCAGTTTTCTGTAGTATCCTCTCTGACCCAGGGTTTCTTCTTTCCTCCTGTAACTGGTACCGCGGGAGTAACAACTCTAAGAAAAATCTTACATCTTACGATCTTTCGATGGCTGGAGAGCTCATTATTACTTTCTTGACTCCACATAAATAATCCATATTAACCATGGTTTTCCCATGCATTCAGTTTTGTCTTGTTCAATATCATAAAAGGGGGTGGCCTCTGAAATATTCTCTGTGAAATTAGGAGGCACAATTCACAAAAGCATTCTCACTATTTTCTTGATGGTGCTGGGGATCAAACCTATGGCTTCATGTATGCCAGGCAAGCATTTTGCCACTGACCCATATCCCCAGCACCATCCTCACTATTAACACCAATTTCCAACTGCAAGTTGAGGGTTTCCCCAACCCATCCTTAGATTTGACAAATAACTAGGAGGACTCACCGAACTCACTGAAATCTGTTATCCGTACATACTCACTGTTATGGTTTACAGGTATTCCCCATAAGAAGGAAAGGACACAGATTAAAATCAACCAAGGGAAAATAAGCACAGAGCAAAATCAGAAGTAGGGCCAATCCACATGTGAAGGTTTCATTGTCTTTGTGAAGCATTATCCTTCTGACTTTACTGTGAGACAGTACGTGCAGAGTATTACCTACCAAGAAAGCTCATCTGAGACTTAATGTTCATAGAATTTCTATTGATCGATCCCCAGTCTCCCTTCTGGAGAGACTTTGAATGGTCCAAAGTCCCCATGTGACCCAAGGTCTGCATTGCAGTTCACATCTTTAGATATTTAGTAGTCAAGAACCTTGGGTAAGTGAAGATATCTTTATGACTGAGCATATACTACGGGCCTAGAGATCACCTTGCTGTACCTGAGTGAAAAGGCTCAACTTCGCTTTTTTTTTTTTTTTCTGGCTTTTCGACACAGGGCCTCACTATGCAGTTCAGGCTTGCCTTGAACTCACTTTGTAGCGTTGGTCTCGAACTTGCAATGATCCTCCTGCCTCAGTCTCCCGAGTGCTGGGATTACAGGCATGCACCACCACACCCTGCTTAAGACTTCACTTTGAGTAAGGTTAAATCCTTTAATCCATACTTTCCAAATGTACTTGGTTAAGATACAAGGGGTGACCATAATATACAATGAAAACATCAGTAAAGCATTACAGTAAAAAACACCTTGGTATTAGCCTTCCTCAAAATACTTCTAGTTGATTTGAATACATTTATTCAATAGTTCTTAGCACTCTTTGGAGCAGTTCTGGAAGTCCAGTTTACAGAGTGCCTTTGTGAGGTGTGATATGAGGTGTGATAAAAAATGACAGAGAATGCTGCGGCCTAGTATCCTCCAATGGAAAGGCAGGCTTGTAAAAGCATTATGCTGTGTCCTCATCCACTGTATTCACCAGATCTGGCACTGTGAAACTCCCAGATCTTCCCCAAAGTGAAATGACCGTGAAAGGTAAACATTCTGCATCAAGTCAGGACATCAAAGCGTCTGTCACTGCACAAATAAAGACACTTATGAGAGAAGACTGTCAGAACTGCTTCAGAAAGTAGCAAGAATGATGGGGTAACTCTGGGCTAAGATAACGGACTATTTTGAGTGGGGTAAATGCCAATGTGCCTTTTACTATAATACATTTTTAAAAATTTAAACATTCACTGTATTTTTGTTCTAAAAAAACAGAATTTTTATTTCTTTGAGAATGCGTCAACCATAAAAATGCATTATTTGGTAACTCTAGGATGACATACACAAGCAACTTGTTTCAATTTTTTAATGAATGTATCTGAAGTTCATAAGGTTTACTGTTTGCTCCTGTCATAAATATACTTTTTAAGTAAGAATTATGTGATGCATACAAGCATGCTCATGGAAAGGGAGTACTGGACTTTTTATACTATGAAGTGGCTCATATATATGGTATAGTATGATAATAGGTAGGCATTATGGCAAAATTACTTCTAATGACATCACTTTTTCTGGTCCCTGGAAACTAGCAAGGAATGCAATAAGACCCATTTCTCTGAGTGCAAGAGAAAAAAATATTGGATCCTAATCTTCCTCTTTTTGGGACCCATATTTAATCTAAGCACTTCCTTTTAGCTAGCTTTACAATGTAAGCATTTTCAAACTGCACCATCGATTTAGTTCAGTAATAAAGACATCTGTAAATGTAACCAGAATGTCATATAGCCAAATTATCAAGAAAAAATTTTCAACATAAAACTTGTCTGTGTGTGGATTTCTTTTAATTTTGTTTTATCTCCAATGATAGACGACAACTTTCATGTACACACATAAACTTTAGTTCTGTGCTCCAAGTTCCAAAAATTAAATTGTGTTCTGGTTATCAGATCTATTAGTTTTGGCCACAGAGAATGACCCATTTCATTAAATATCTAAGAAAAATCTTACAGTAATATATAACTAATGGAATGGATTTATTTCTGATTTTTATTCTTTATTCTTATTGGTGAAGTAGAAGCCAAAAATCTACATGCCCATACAAGTCAATTAAAGGGAATATATGTATATATGTATATATATATATATATATATATATATCATATCTTGCTTCATAAATTTTTAGTTTTAGCTACACCTATTGGGTAGCATTATAACAAATTAACTAAAGAGAAATACTACATATATATAATCTAATTTTTTAAGTTGAATCAATTTTTATCAGATGTACAACATTTACTAACCTAACTCACAAATGTCTGACACTCAATATTTTTAGCAATACTCCTTGAAATAAAACACACTTTTACTTAAATTGATAAATGAAATAAGACTTTGTGTGACAAAAAGAAAGAACTGAACGTTTGCTTTGAAAATGAGAATTGGCTTTGCTAATTGGGTTGCATAATGAACATCTTTCATTAACTGAGTGAGCTAAATCTGTGGCTTCAAAATATCTTGACAAAAATAGTTTTAGAGTTCAAGAGAACATTTCAAATTATTAAACTAATAAAATTCTAACAGTATGAAATTATAATGCACATGTCTTCATTACTTCCAATTCTTGTAAGTCAAAGCTTCAATGGTCAGCACACTAAAATTAGTGTTTTTGAGGATGGCTTATTTAGAAAGGAATTAGCTGGGGAAAGATGGCATTATAGAAAACTACAGAGGGTCCATGCAGGAATTATGTTGCTACCACTTAGCCAAAGGTGCATAGGAAGAAGAGTTAATTGAAATCTGGAGGGAGAATTACTCTTACAGGCATGACCCTGAAAGTCAGCACCGTCTATCCATTAGTGACACTGTCCATTGGAGGCTGCCTGTTTTATGATAGCTAATTATTATTGTCATTAATATTTTATAAGACAGATTCACTGTGTTGCTCAGGCTGGCCTGAAATTCCTGGGCCCAAGCGATCCTCCTGCCTCAGCCCCTTTCATAGCTGGGACTACAGGTAAATGCCTTCCACGTCCCCCTCTGGAGGCTGCTTTGAAGGGAAAGAATCGAGAGAGTTAACCCACAGACTTCTCTCCTTTGGTTGTAATCAGTCTTCTCGCTCTTGTCCCAAGGACAGGGAGAATGATATGGACAGGACCACCGCCGCGGGGAAAGAGCCAGGTGTGGTTTATTATTTTCATCCTGAAAGATGAAAATCTTGTTTGTTAGAAAGCACAAAGAAAAGCCTTCTCTGGATGAAGAGGTGCGCCGAGGGAGGATGCCAAGATGCCTAAATCTAGGAGCATGTATGCAACTTTGGGTGAACCAAGGGGCCGTTTGCCAGCCTGCGGCTGTTTTCAAACTTGACAGCCCTGCATAAGTGAAAGTACTCAGTTGCTGCTGTGACTGGGCTGCATGTCTTCAGCAGATCCTATTAGTCTTTTGTCCTTTGTAGCCCAGTTAGGCCCTTGGCTTTCAGTGCTCCAATTTCCTGAGGCTTATTTTACTTTACTAGGTGCTTACCTTCCTTTACCCAGGCCCTTGCACTTTGCCCCTTTGTCTCTTGGACTCAAGCTGGTCTTCTGGGCTTCCCCTTAGATGTAGCCAGAGAGAAACTGGAAGGCACAGGAACCAAGCTACCCTGCAAGTCTGCTCACTGAAGGAAAGAACAGGGTAAGGAAGGGAGAAAGCTTTCAGGAGGGCAATGTGAGCCCTTTCTTATTATGCCAAGTTTGACAAAGTGCATCTGAGAGATAAAGTTACAAGCATGACAAATATTTGCAAAGACTTGATAAAGTCTTTTTCAGTACTGCTCTTTAACAATCAAGATAGTAAATAGGGCTGGGTATATAGCTCAGCGGCACAGCACCTGCCTTGCAAGCGCAAGGTCATGAGTTCAATTACCAGTACAAAACAAAACCAAAACAAAAAAGATAGTAAATAATACTAATCACCAAGCTTGAAAAACAGAATTTTTTAATTCATATTGTTTCATGTTATTTGCTTTCAACAAATCTGAAGGGAAACCAAATCCACTTGCTAAATGATCTATAAAAATATTGATCACAGTCTATTTTGCTGTTTTAGCATGAAAATCTGAGTGTTCAAATATTGAGTGATACTATTAAAATTCTTATTATCCCTATCAACTTACACATATAAACAAATTTCTGAATAGTTCAAGTAATAAAATAAAAATATATGAGTTGAGTCACTGTAAACTGTCATATTCTAATAATTCAAATTTATCCATGAATAAGTTCAGCAATTGAAAAACAGCCTTATTTATCATATCAAGATCTACATTCTGAGAGAATAATTTTATGTTGAAATAATTTATTAAATTTCTGACATGCTTATATTGTTAAAAGCATTTATTAATAATAGTTATAGTATAACATAATCCAGAAGAGAAAAAATTTAATAAATGCTATTTAACAAATTTTCAAATGTTAATGTGTACACATATTTTGTGATGGAATAAAGATGGGTATTCTCTAAGAATTAAAGCATAAGATGACATTATATTAGAATGTATTGTAATGGTGGAAATAAAATGGAAATATGAATTCAGAATGCATAAGACAAAAAAAGATTTTGGAATGTTACCAAAAAAATTACTTGTTTATTTCCATTTTTGTGCTAATGAGGACTAAACTCAAGGCCTTGCCCATCCTAAGCAAGGCCTCCACCAAAGCCGCATCCCCATACCTCCTTCCATTAATGTTTTTTTTGAGATAGAGTCTTTATAAGCCATCGAATTGCCTAAACTGACCTCTAATTTGCTATGTTTCATCTTCAGTTTTCTGAATAGCTGGGATTACAAGAAAGTGCTACCATACCCAGCCTCATCTGTATTTTAAATGATTGATGAGGATTTCAAATTATTATCCTTCAGTCAAAAAAATAGAGGTAAAAGGTCTGTCCTGCAATGACTTACAAAGTGCTGGATTCTGGAATTGATGTCCATTTCCTGAATCCTTTCTGTTGTTTCTGAGGCTGCTTTTTTTTTTAAATGATTGTTAATTATTATTGTTGTTATTATTTTATGAGACAGATTCACTGTGTTGCTCAGGCTGGCCTGAAATTCCTGGGTTCAAGCGATCCTCCTGCCTCAGCCCCTTTCATAGCGAGGACCACAGGTAAGTGCCTCCATGTCCCCCTCTGGAGGCTGCTTTAAAGGGAAAGAATCGAGAGAGTTAACCCACAGACTTCTCTCCTTCGGTTGTAACCAGTTTTCTCGTCTCATCTCAAGAACAGGGAGAATGATATGGACAGGATCACAGTGGGGAAAGAGCCAGGTGTGGTTTATTATTTTCATCCTGTAAGATGAAAATCTTGTTCATAAGAAACAGCAAAGAAAAATCCTTGCCAGACGAAGGGGAACTTCAAGGGAAGATGCCGAGACGCCCAAAACTTCCATTAGAATATTTGTGATGCTACCTAAAACTTTAATCCAGGTTTTCTGTTTGTTTCTGAAATGTTTAACATTTGACACTTTAATTCTTTTCTTCTTCTCCCTCTTTGGTGAATGGCATTAGGAACAGATAAAGTTTGTTTTTCCCAAATGCATTGTCACTTGTGCCTGTATTATTTTATGAACCCATCTTCCCCGTTCCTTCTCTGCTGCCATAACAGAATATCAGGAAATGGTAAGTTCTACCTAGTAAAAGCTCATTTGTTCTGGAATGGGGGAACCCCAAAACTGAGGGGCTGAGTCTGGTGAAGGATTGTTGCCATAACGTGGCAGAAGGGCGAGTGAACCCACGAGGGACAGAGAAAATCATGCTGAACCTGCACTTTCTACGGGGAACACATTCCTACAATAATAAACCGGCTCCCAAGATAAAGGCACTCATCCGCTCTCCAGGACAGTCTCAGGCCTTAATCACCCTGGAGAGCTCCCACCCACCTTTCAGTACAGTTACCATGGCAGTTACGTTTCATCATGGGTTTTGGAGGGGTCATCCAAACTGTAACACATATTATAAATCTCAGTGCTTCATCAAATCTGCTTCTGTACTTTCTGTTTGGTTCCACTGGCCTCTTTGTCTTGTGCTATGACTGAACTTTTTTATTTGCAATGTCTTTATAGAATATTTATCACTTTAATCTGTAGGGGAAATTATTCATTATAATTCTTTCTCAAATTTTACATAATGACCCTCCCAGACTGACTTTAGAATAATCTCTTCAACTTAAAAAAAATTGCTGCAAGATTGCTATTGGCACTACAATAAACTTACTACTAATGAGCTGGCTTATCTGTATGAGCTCAGTGGCGCTATTAGCCACTGTGTAAAATCCTCCCCATGACTTCTCCACCTGGAGCTAGCTGTTGGGTACAATTGTGTCTCAAATCTTCATGTGGAATATATACCAGCTGGATTTGGGTTTTAATTGCTCTGTGTGTGTGTGTGTGTGTGTGTGTGTGTGTATTAAAACCATAGATTACTTTGTGTAACCGTGATCTTTTAAAGGATACCTTTTGAAATTGACAGGCCTTTTTAAGATCAGTTTATTAAACTGGGGTTGCTTGTGTAAACCAGTAATCTTAGTACTTGCCAGCCTGAGACTAGAGCATTGCCCTGAGTTTGAAGCCAGCCTGGGCTACAGAGGAAGACACTGTCAGAAGCAGCAGCAGCTGCAGCAACAACAACAACAACACAAAAACACCAAAAAACAAAACAAAACAAAACCCAGCTGTTTATTGGAGGTGTCTCCAATTTGCAGTTCAAGAATCTTGTAAAGGGTGCAGTATAGGGAAGTCATCCTTCCAGATTTTATTGAATAAAAAAGATTAATAGTCCTATATTTATGTAGATTTGAATTCATACGAAATGTCTTTTTCTCCTACCCCCAGGAATATGTGAAACCACTAGGCTTATTTTATTTCTCAGTAGGATTTATTATTTTCTCCATAAAATCCTTCAGATTATTGTGGTTTGTTGTACCCTTACTCATTTGTATTGTGAGAGAATATACTTTTCTTTAAAAAAAAGCTGGTCATTCTTGATAATATTAAGGGCTATGGTGTGGAATTTTTTTCTTTCATTTAGCTGAGATTGCTCATAAATTTGAATATTATGCTAGTTAATTTCTAATAGATTTATTT
>RJWT010000190.1:0-70528 GCA_004365215.1 Cuniculus paca
GCCAGCCAGCCCACATTACAGGTACCACTGAGGGACAGTAGTGGGTCCTGTTTCTGTGGAAAGTTTTTCAACAATCTGTTTTTCTGATGTACTTTTCTGAAATCAATAAATAATATATCTACTCTGAGTTATGAGAATAAAGAAAAATAGCTACCTGTATGGTGCTTGCACCTATAAGAATGTTACAAAATAAAAATCACGTGCTAAATGAGATAGACAAGCCTACAAGGGTTGTAGGGAGGGGGAAGAAGAAGGTAATTAGTTAATGGTAATTAAAAGGAATTTCACAGGGGAGGGAGAGCGCTAGAGCTGGAGCATTCATCTAGGGATTATGGTTCTGGCTGCAGGAGCTCTCTTGTGAGGCTCCGGAGGGAGTGAGCTTGGCATTCTTACTCAGAGAGGCACCCCCAAGACCTAGGACAGTGCCTAGCAACCAGCGGGAGCTGGGGTAAAGGGGCTGAGGAGAAAGCAGGTGGTGAAAGATGGGTGGCAGGGTGGGGGGCACAGTTGGTGCTTCGGGGAAGAGCCGGGGGAAGAATGTGCAGTAGCAAAGGCTGGCTTTATTTACCAGAGTGTCTGTTGCAGAAAATAGTGAGAAATGAGGTGGACCAGGCAGGGCACAGATAAGTTAAGAAGGTGCTCAAAAATCACACAGAAAATGTCTTTGCAAGTTCAGGAGCTACTGTGAGGTTCCTAGCCTGGAAAAGATCAATGTTTTATGGTTAACAAATACTCTTTTTTTTTTTTTTTTTTTTTTTTGCTGCACTGGGGATTGAACTCACGACCTTGCGCTTGCCAGGCAGGCACTTAGACCGCTGAGCTAGATCCCCAGCCCTACAAATACTCTTTCAACTGCGTTATCTCTTAAATATGTGCAGTTTATTACATATCATTATAACTCCATAAACCTGTTAAAAATACATCATCCCAGTACACGTTCAATATTTGGTGAAATGGACCTTATTATTGATTTTTACAGATGAGGAAACCGAGATCCAAAGTGAGAGGTCTGTGGTTTGCTGTAGTTGTGTTTTGATGACAAGTCAAGGTTTCTGGATCTTCTGCCTCCACATGCCTCGTCTGCTCCTTGCTGGGAGCAGCCCTCTACTGAGGGACTTGGGACAAAATGAGCCTGTGGTTGGAGCAGCCAGCTGGGAGGTGGTGACAGATGACTGTGAGGGGACCTCTGGGCTGATGTGGGGGTTAACAAGGAAGACGAGGACGCAGTTTTCCTTTTTTTCTTGGCCTTTGCTTCCTGCCTGTGCTTAACTAGCCTTTCTCTCCCATTCTTTCTTCTTCCATGCCAGTATCTCAGATAACTAAGTGACTTTTTGTTAATAATTGTGGGCCTCTTTGGCAGCTTTAGGGCACTGTGGTACTGCTAGGAGAGGAAAGGCAACACCTTCAGGATCTGAAACATCACATTGGGGGTCCCTCTCTGGATGGGAAAAAAGAACACGAAGAATGAAATTTGTAGACCATAACATTCTCCTAAAATTTGAGCTCGGTGTGGTGACTCACAACCATAATCCCAGATACTTAAGAAGCTGAGACCAAAGGATCACAAGTTCAAGGCCAGTTTGAACAATTTAGTGACACCCTGTCTCAAAACTAAACTAAACTAAACTAAGATAAAATAAAATAAAATAAAATAAAATAAAATAAAATAGGGTTGAATGTGTAGCTTAGTAGTAGAACACTTGCCTATCATGCATGAGGCCCTATGCTCAATTGCCAATACACATACACTCATGCACGCAAATTCGCCTGCGCACATCCTATACTTTGAACAATAAATAGGAATGTTGCATTAGAACATGTATTTAAAAGACCATCTTCCACACCTGGTTTCAAAAGCATGCTCCCAGCTCTGATGTGTGTAAGCAAAAATCATTTAGATTTTGACTTGAATATTAAATGGCCTCAACTATACTTCTAAGCAACAAGACCACTTCGAAGAGCCAGTAAGTATAGTGAGTGCATTAGGCACTTTGGGAGCAGATGCCTGTGAAGTTGAAATCCACATTCTGCCTTGTACTCAGTGTTATTTAATCTCTTTGAGCCTCACTTTCCTCATCTGTCAAATGGGAATAATGAGTCCTCTTTAAAGATTTGTTGTGACAATCACATAACAATGAAAGCCATTGAGCACAGTACCAGGCATGCTTTGCCCCCTCACCATGGCAGCCATCAGAATCTTCATCTACGACACTGCCTGAAACATTTTGTCCTAGTTCATGACATTAAGCAAAACAGCTTTCTTTCTTTTTTCTTTTTTGTCTTTTAAACATTGTATTTTGTTTTTTATTAGTACACGTTTGCGGTATGAAATGATCACATTCCCCGTTGGGAGTTGGTGCATGCGCATAACGCATCTTTGTTCTTTTATATTCCCTTCCCCACCCCTCCCTACCTCCTCCTTCCATCCTTGGTCTTCTTCCCTTTTGCAAAAGATTGATCTCCTTATTTCCTATTATCCATCTTTTATTTTGCTCTTTATGCTTTGGCTTCTTCATCTAAGAGAAACCATTCAATATTAAGGTTACTTTCTTTAGCTATTGGATATCAGCAAGGCTGAAGTTTATATTCCTGATGCTACAACTTCCGCAATTGTTTTTCCTGTAAAAACCTTGTTAACCATCTTTCTTTTCAACTCACATGTATAGAGCTATTCCATAAAAGACACAGAAGTCTTAGGAAATATTTGCTGAGTGAACACAGGAAATAGACACCACAAAGTGCTAAGCAAGTGTATTTTTTCCCATTGACTCCAGTGAGGAATCTTTATTTCAGGGTTGGAGTGATGTGTTGACAAGCGGGTGGGTCTGTGGAGCAGGGACTACTAGCTCATCCTCCCAATCATTTCAAAATTCTTTTTCATTGTACTGCAAAGTAACCGGCTAGAAAAAGAAAACCTAGTTAACTAGTTCTGTTTTTATTTTTTCCACTGACTTCCTCTCCATACTTTCCCACTGACTGACTAGATGGACTCATTATTCCCAACTAATCAGCTTTACCTGGCAGAGTTTGGGTGACAGAACTCTTGTTCAGTGTTGCTTTTGTTTCCAAAAGCCCCACCGGCTGTTCTGTAGAGGACAGATTTGACAATCTCTGGTCCATCCCCTGTGAGTCTTACTGACTCTAATAGTTCACTCACTGCCAAGCCCCAATTGGCACTGGGGTGAAGAAGAGGTGTAGAATGTTTGTATTAAGCAGTTGAATAAGTGGCAAATTGGGATAGAAGACGAGCAAGCAGCGAAGAGATCGAGCAGCCTGCCAAAGTGAACCACAGTTTGGACCAGCAATACATACAAATACCTGGAAACAAGAGGTCTTTTCTTAAAAACGGAGTCAGCTATGTACACACCCTTTATTCTTTTAGTGGTACTTGGAAGGTAGAGAAATTTTTCTATATTAGGCTTGTGTTTTCCTTTATTGAGAAAGAGTCTCCCAGATTCTGCCAGGAATATTGGTTCTCATAGTAATTTTCAACGGGTTGCAAGATTCCGTTAAAGTTACTTCAGAGTTACACATTACTTCAGAGTCTTTTCATCTGAGACTCAGATTGCTGTGCTAGCACCCATTTTCAAGCCCACATTGAGACCAGTCACGCCTGATGTCTTGAGACATCTCTCCTCAGGATCAGGCTCTGTACTTCTCCTAATGCAGTTAGCCCAGGAAGCCCGTCCTAAATGAATATCAGCCTAGACCACCAGACCTGTGTCTGAAAAACATTTTTCCCCCAGCACACATTTTCCCATCCATCCATCCATCCATCCATCCATCCTTTCATCTGGTCACTCATTTCCCAACAAATATCTTCATGCAGGTTGTACACCACACTTGTTTTCTTGACTACTTCATCTCTAAAACAGCCAAGCAAAGGGTAACCATTGAAGAATATTTGTTCAAGAAATAAATGAACTGTTGTCATATGCTTACTGTATATTGATACAGGAATCATTGATAGGACCAACGACAGCTCCTGCTTCCCTGTGTTCACTACTATTTTCCAGGTTGGCTCTGTTGCCACAAGAAAAAGTAGATTTCAAGGCTGCTAATGCCCCTTTTATATTCACTGGACTGGCCAGTTCAATTGACAGTGTAATGTTCTAAAACAGAGCCCCGGAACCCTTCTGAGGGAACCGAGAACAACAACAAAAAACACCCCCGCTTCTCTTCAGACCGACTCTGAGCGTTTCTTCCTGAAGTGCACAGAACCATGAGCCGCTAATAGTTAGAAGACACTTTGGGGACACGGAGCTTAATGCGCTGTTTCCTACAGGTCTCATTAGTTCCTAAAACCATCTGTAAGACGTTATTGTATTTAGCTTTCTTAAGCCATATTTTTCAAACAACAATTAATTAGTGCTTCTTAAAATGTTTTGAGCACTTTGGCCGCTTCTCTCACCCCTGCCGTTTCTCCTCGGTCAGCATACTTTCTGGTAGTATGGTTTCCGGGAAGGGACATCCGAGGCTTCTGTTTGGAATGTTGCTTCATGTGTCCACATGAAGCAAATGCGGGTGGCAGCTGAAGGGAGCCCAGGCTGTCACATCAGCCACACAGCAAGGTCTCCATGTTCACAGCAGCCACCTTGAAAGGCATCTGGATTTGACATTTTTTTGGAGAAGGCTGAGACTTCAAAATGGGCTTGGTATAGGAGTCGTACAGGAGTGTACAAGAGAAGACTGGTATAGGAGAGTACAAGAGAAGAATGTCACAAAAAGAAATGTATTTGAAATACTAAGTCTAAGCCTTTTTGTAAAACTTCACAGAAAGGAGTTTACCGAAAAAGTCATGCTTTTTAATTATTCTAAGAGTAACTACAAAACGTCCTGCAAATTAGTTCATGGTGGTGAGAAATCCACCAATATTCACTAAAAGAATAAATATGTTGAATATAGTATTATTTTGCCAAAATTTTAATATATAAAATTAATGTTTTTGGCAGTTTTACAAAGTAAGACATTTTTATTGAGCTTCCTCCAAATTCTTTATCAGTATTTGTATTAGAATGGCTGATTCTTGTGGTGGCTGAATAATCACAAATGCACGTCAAATCTGGTTATGCATAAGAAAAGTATTTCAAGACAATAGGGAACGTTTGAAAATGAGGAAATGAAGGAATGCATATCTAGATAAGTGAAGAAATGTTATATAATCCACTAAGAAAAACTCACTGACATTTTTTCCAAAACACATTCAGGAACAAAAATTCTCATGCTGGTTATTACTTTAATGATAATTCAAACAAATTTCCTTTATCTTTGAATTTTAATGTGCTCCCCTAAGGTAATCGTTGATTAAGAAGGAAGTACAACAAATGTAATATAGACTTAGCCAAATGATTAAGTCTCCATATTCCACAATAAGGTAGTTTCTATTAAAATCCTATTTGCCTCCATAATCTAAAACTTCTAAATATACTAAAGCCTTCAGTGGTGGATTCATGTTTGGTACTAGGTGTCAAAACATTTCCTGCTAGGCCCTCAACCAACTAACAAGCTTTTGGTTTGGGAGGAGGGGGAAAGGGGGAAGAGGAGGGAAGGGACAGACGAAGGGGTTGAGTTGGCCAACTCTTGACATCTGAAATCTTTATCAGTCACAGTGACTTTTTTGGTGCTTGTTGACTCGTGGTATTGTTTATCCGTCTGTCATTCACTTGGACTCACTGTTTAGATGCAGACATCTCAGGACCATCTGCAGTCTTGTTGGGTAGCTGTAGCAGCCCTGCCGGACATCTGGTTGTCAGTTATAATTGCATCCTGGCCTCCAAAGTTGTCACATACTCCTGATCCCCTTTGAACATACTACTGGGATTCACCACAGTTTCAGGCCATTGATGTGAGAGACTGCTTTAGTCCACTTGGAAACAAGATTTATGAAATGAAGAAGGCTATCCACTTCGCCGGAAGGGTGGCTGTTTTCGTCTGCATTGGGTTTAACGATATAGCAGTTTCCTCTGAAGCCTGTATAACTCACTCTTTGAACATGGAGAGAAATAGTACATCCGAAAATTATTTCCACAGTGTTGCCATGTTTACTGTTTCCTGTTGTCTTTGTCTGAAAGTATCTTAGCAAAAATTAGGGTTGAGCATAAAAACATTTGAGGCAGGGGATGAAAGGAGTTGTTATTATGCTGCCCTTCCAGGTTAATGTGTTGGCCTTTGATTTAAGCACTATAGACTCAGGACAGGATATGACACCAATTAAAAACATGAAACTTAATTTTTGGACTAAACAATCACATAATCCTTCTTCTGGTATCTGGTTGAAGGTTACTGACATGACATTTATTTTTCAGCCACAATCTGAAATTTATTGAGTTGGCTTTATTTAAAGAACAAGGGGAGCAACTATTAGTACACCTATAGGCCTAGCAATGCCTTAAAATTATAAAGGAACATGGTTTTTACCTGATAACTGTCAGCACAAGGCCAGGTATACACGCAAACTCACTCCATGAACCTAGATCCACTCATCTTGGGTGAAGGTAGATTTTGATGTAAGATTTAGATTTCAGAACAAGTCAATTAATCTTATCTCAAAAAAGTGCAACAGGGAAAATTTTTACTAACAACCTCTCCTTAGCCTTAAACTTCAAATTGCATTTTTCTCTAGAGAGTTTTAATAGTCACTGAAAACCAAGTTTTAATAGCAATCAAAATTATACATGAGCTGTTTCAAAAAGATGAAAAGTAATGTGTTGAGGTAACTTTTTTAAATTATAAAATTAAATATGAGCAACTATTTTCAAAGCAAAGGAATTAAAATGAAGGCCCACAACATATAATGAGCCGCCACATCTTTTCACGTTGACACCTTGTTTAACTCTAGCTAATGATCCTATGAAAAAAGTATCAGTGGTTTCAGTTCAGCCCCTGGTGGTCTATATCACATATTGCATGACCTGCTGGTGGGTCCTCTAGGGCTATTTTTCATTTACAGACAGTGGCCTTTTATAATTCTGTCTGGAAGTGGAGGTAGTGTGCAGGGAGAGTGTCCTGTTTTAACCCATTTATTATGCACTTGAAAACAGTGAAAATGTTTATAGAAAGAAGTCAAATTAAATTTTGTAAGCCACTGTAGTGTGTTTGCGTGTTCAAATTTGAGCCTACCACTCTATATGACACTCAAATCATTATGTTTAAAACAAAAAGGTCGCTTATGTCTTCTACTCCAAGTGGAAAATTACCACAGACTGCAGTTTTTCTAGCCACGAACATTCTCATTTCCCATGTGCAGTTGGTTAGCTCCTCACTATATCCCCAAGGAATCTGTGTGAGTCTGAAATACTGCAGAAAAATGAGAATTTCCACACTTAAAAAGAGCCAAGGCAGCATTTGTAATGATTGCAAATAAGAGCAGAAGACGTGGAAGAGGAGGCAAAGATTGGCCGTTGTTTTCTTTCCTCCTGTGAAAATTGACAGTGTAGGGTGCCCAGGTGAGAGTTGAATGTGGGTTTGCTTTTAGTTTTTTACAAGATAATAGGAGGGGGAAAAAAAACCATGACAACTCTCTTAAATATCCTAACTCGAAGTTACAAGCAACGACTGCTAAAATGAAAGGAATCACCAATGCCAAATTCATTACATAGCTTCGCGAACTGCTAGAAACAGTTTCCAGGAACTGCATTTTACTTAGATTTGCTTTCACTCTGAGCTTGAGTGTTAATTTTTGACTAGTCCTTTCTATCCTTTTGTCAAATGTGCACAGTTGATCGTTCCAGCATCACACAAACACACACACACACGTTCTATATATTTAAAGAAAAAATATCTCTAGCTACTTGGTAACAGTGTTTTAAAAAGCAGCTTGATATTAGGATTGGAGAATACAATACTCTCAAGACAACGCTCGTGGGCACAATGTGTTAACTGTGTTCTGGGCCACCATTTCACTGTGTACGAGCGGACAGCAAAATGGTGGTTGCAGTATTTTGTTGGATAAGGGCTCCTTCGTGTTCCGCCTCCGATCACAGAACCAGTTTGTATACCAATAGAAAAGTCAGGTTTCCCAGGTCCAGGCACTGCTTAAATAAAGCTCACGCGCACACACACACACACACACACACACACACACAAGTCTTCTACTTACTGCTTTGTAAATGCTTCAGCAAATTATAGCTAAGTACAGAGAGGCAAATGCTAATTAAAATTTTAAAATGTAACGGAAGTGATATTTCAGTTAACATATAACTCCACGGTGTTGGTAAATGTGTGTTATTAATAGACCTTCCAATGTCACAGTTAGTAAGCTGCCTTAAGAAAAGATCCAAGACAGAGTTAGCACAGGGAATGTGAATGTTTTACTTGTGAATAAACGATCTTTCCAGATCAAGGTTGAGGTCATTGGCAAGCTAGTTTAGGTGAGCTCATTCCATAGTTATTTGCACATGCAAATCGGGGTTCTAATATTTTTAACAAATTACTGCCTTTTGTTTATGAGAAGACTTTGATTAATTTCTTTTAAAAACCTAATATTAAAATGATTAAACAATGTACCTTTGTTATTAGTGTGCAGTTTTGATCAGCTCCTAAACATAACTAAGCTAAGATACATCCTGACTTACCCTTAACTGGATCTCAAGTTGAAGAGATATGAATTTGACTAAGAAAGGAATCTGACATTGCCCTGTACTACCTACAGCTGAATTACCACTTTCTTTTGTTTAAAGAAAACGCTTTCTTCTCAGCGAGGTACATATTTTAAGACTATAGAAAACCGAGGCTTATAGCACCTAGTATTTGATGGGGTTTTTCTTTCTGACTGCAGTTGTCAAACGTTTGAGATTATAAAAATGATAGCACCACATAAAATAGACCTGCAGCAACACTGTTTATGGCACACACAACAATATTATTTTCTGCTATTTGGTGTGCAGAAGTTGTAAATAGGAAAATGTGTAAGCTATTAAATCTAGTAGCAATAGGACTCTTAAAGCAAGGTTTATTACATCAATGCCTGAAAAGCTTTACTTTTTTATTTCTCTGTGTTAAGTTTTCGTGTTTGCAACAGTATTTTAGCTATAGAGTTATTTATCTGGTAGCATCTTGGAAAAAGAGGAAATGGACAGATGTCCATAAACAAAGGGCTCCACCTGGTGGTAGAGAGAAGGTATGCAAGGTTGACGCGGGCTATGCGGCGAAGGCAAACAGATGGAAGGGCAGCAGTGTGTGTGTGTGTGTGTGTGTGTGTGTGTGTGTGTGTGTGCAGGAAAGAGAACACCATTCCTCGCATTTGGATTCCAATGTTGTTACAGCTTCCTACACAATATCATTTGATTACTTCTTTTAAATTCAATCCTTTCAATACATTTATAAATTATTTTATCCAATACACTGATAAATCATTTTATCCCAAATAATGAACATACATCTGAACAGTTATTAAGGTGCAGCCTTGACAGATTTTAAGAATGATAACAGGCAAACCGCGTATATTATCTGGTCATCTTATTTTGAAGTCCAATGCCATCTAGCAGACAAATTTAAACAAAGGAAGCAAGTGCTGCAACCCCAAGGTGTTCTCCGGGTGGCTTTGTGCTCACCTCGGCAGGAGGATGTGGGAAGGATGTGACAGGGAGCTCAGACAGAGCAGGGGTAAAATGGCTACGAATCCATGACTAAGAAACACAAAACTGTTCATTTTTAAATGTCATCTGTGGCTGATACGTTGAAGGATTGTAATCTATGTATTGTGACCCTTCCATCTTTTAAATTCTAAAATTAAGCCAGGAATTACATATATCAAACGCTATGCAAAATGTAAAACAGGCATGGCCGTTTACGGCTGTCTACGTAAGGTGGAAATTAAATCTTCAGCCTCCAATAAAATTGTATTTCTGTAATAAAACTGCTGCACCTTGACTCTAGACTACACTGAATCCCAAATTAAACACCCCATTTACTGTACTGTAACAAGCAAAAAGGGTTTGCTACACTGAACAATATTACAGATAGGAAAATTGTATTCTATTTCACATTCCCACCTATATAGAGTGCAGCAAAACAGGCTTGATCCTTATCTCTTGTTTCTTTAGAATATAACATAAGAAAGAAAGAAAGAAAAAGAAAGAAAGAAAGAAAGAAAGAAAGAAAGAAAGAAAAGAAATTTGTAAGGTTTGTCTTTCATTGCTCACATTTATATTTCTTCCTAAATTATATAAATCAGCTTAAGTGGTTAGCCCTAAAAAAGTCAATCAAGTAGGATATTTACTACAAAATGTCCTATTGCATTTCCCGGGTAATTCAGGCTCATAAGCAGAAACAGCTGGTGTGCTAAAGGCTAGGTACATTTCTTTATGCATTGTATATAATGTAGGCGGTTTCCCTGTAACGTACATCCACATGTACTGCACCAGAATCTATGAAAGTTTTAAAGTCGGAATCATAGTATGTGTCTACCTCACACAAGCAGTGGTATAGAAAAATCAAACTGGCTGTTATTTTAGGCCGTCTAACGTTATAGGTTGTTTTTCCCCGTCACGTTATGGCCCGGTCACCACCGGCTTCTGCCATTTGTGAAGTGGGTTTATTGCAAAGAAAACCTACAGAGGAAGAGGAGCAGGGAGGAGGAATCCTGGAGTTGCTGTCTTGTCACCTCAAGTGCAGCCGGCAGCGCTGGGGAGCTGTCTCTACCTCTGCCTCCCTCGGCTCGGCCACGCCACCCTCTAGTGGACCGAGCTGGAAATGTCCTCTCCTGATTGTTGCCTGCTGCTCTGCATTTCATAAATATGATCCCCTCCCCCTCTCAGGAGATGGCGGGTATTATTAACCTTCAAGCGCGATCCAGTGAGATGAATGTTAATCATGAAGGAATTTCTAATCAAGTTTAATGGTGTAGGACACAGAGAAGTTGTGTTAGCAGTTTCAATCCTGCTAAAAATGCTAATTGTTATGTTTTGTGCGGTGGGTGAGGATCATATGGAAATGAAAGTGGCCTCAGCCTTTCGGTTGGAAAGTCGCTCCCAAACATTTTGAGGTAAATATGGGGCGGGGGGCGGGTGGAGGTTGAATGACTTGTGAATGACTTGACGAAAGGCTAATTTATTCAGAGACGTGGGAGATTTGAGCCCTGATGCCTACCCAGTTGAAGAAAAGATCATTCTCCGCTTCGAGGGACTCTCTTAGTGTGGGAAGCCAAGAGAAGTTTCCCTCCTGGGACACACAGGAGCCTACCCCAGGGGATATAGAGCTTATAGGATGCAACGCCAACCTTCTGAGTGCCTGCTACCTTTTACACTCCTCTCTGTGGTTCACTGTCACTTTTGCCAACACATAAAGGTAATTTTTTAAAGAAGTAGACCTTGCATACTGATCTAGGAATCACGGTAACAGCATTTAGGAGTCTTGGCTGAGAACCAAGAGAAACACCACTTTTGTCTTCCTCGATTTGTCTCTTCCATTCATTCACCAGTCATTACCTGTGCTCTGGCGTAGGGACACACTACTGTCCTCAGCTTCAATGCTGTCAGTCTCACAGTGCTGGCGCCTCATGTACCTCATGTGTCATGCTGGTGTGCTAAAGGCAAGGTACATTTCTTTACGCATTGTATACAATGTAGACGGTTTTCCTATAGTGCACATCCACATGTACCGCACCATGGTTGTCTTCCGGGTATTTGAGATGAGGGTCTTGTGGGGCAGATGCACTCAAAGGTAGAGGGTGAATGATGTCTTCAGTGTATATTTTTATGCAACTTTGAGCACTTGAAATTTTATAAATTTTACTAGTTTGTCACATTGTTACCTTCTCATGAATTGAAAAGTATTGTGCTGCAGTGCAGTTTACCAGTTGATGGTAGACTTTAAAAAACAGCCTTGTATTTTTGTAATTCACACATTTAGTCTCAAATTTGGAAAACCTCTAAGTGCTAAATGCAACTTTTAAAAAAATCCTTTAAGATATGAACGTACCCAGAGATGGACCATTTTAACTGTAGTGTCTCAGCTTCCACAGGTGCTTTTTGTCATTCTCTTTTCTTTTTTCTTTTTACACCTATCCAAGGTAGAGGAGATATAAATGATTCTTAGTGCTAACATGACACACAGTATCCGTGACCAACATTATTTTCCCATCAATAATGATAATTATACTAATTAGTGCAGGCATCACACCTGTGCAAAACCCTTATCCCTATTTTACAGATGAAATAACTGAGACAACAAAGGTTAATTGCTTGCCAAGAGCCATGTAGCAGTGTGGTGAGCACCACGATTTAAATCTCACATTCTTTCTTCCTTGGCAGTGGAGCAATTATGCCTCTCTTCAAAAAAGGGAAATTAGTTATTGCTCATTTCTCAGGAGATTGGTATTGATGAACACTGGAGGAAAGAGATCACATATTGGCTGTGAAATTGTAGAATCTTCTTTGTATTCATTGCACCTTTTACTGTATTTTCTGGGTTGTAGTGACTTTAGTATCATAAAGCTGCACAGATAAATTGTTAGCAAAGTCAACAATCACCCATGGAAATGAGGAGATGGTCATTAGAGACAGGTCAGATCCTAACATAGCCTTTGTAGAAGATAAATTCTATGCAATACCTAATTCTTTCCATTTTTTTCACAGACTATGTGGGATTTCTCCCCCACCCAAATGTTTCAGTGAAAACTGCAATTGTACATTAAAAGGCAGTTTTGCAAGCGTGCGTTCAGAGAACAATGTGGAGAATTTATCCCTTGGGATGAAAAAAAAAAAATCTCAGCGACAACAAACTTGAAAACAGATGGTTCTGATATACTCTGATAAGAATGTAAACAGGAAAATATCTTTGTTGACTTATTTCTTAGTAATCAGTAATAATTAGTAGTTGTCTAGAGATGAATTACAGATTTTACAAGCATGGCCACGAACTGCCTCTGCAAAGTGAAACTAAATTTCTGACAGTGGTGAAGAGTTAGTGACTGCAGCTGAACCTTCCTCATTAGAACATTCTCCTGATTGATATGAAGGAACGGACCCCATGGAGAGGATGGTTTTTGCATTCTTTGTTGTTTCTTTTGTCAAAATTTGAGTTAGAACAATTAGTCCATGAATGGGTTCTTTGGAAAAAGAACTCTTTATAGCTTGGAGAGCTAAAGCTGTCTTCATTTCCTTCCCTCCCTCCCTCCTTCCTTCCTTCCTTATTTCCTTCCTTCCTTCCTTCTTTCCTTTCTTCTTTCCTCTTCTTTCTTTTTGTGGGTTTTATTATTGTACATAAAGATAAAATATTTTTTTGATTTGGAGTCTGGACTGCTGTTTCCATAAACTTGGGGTGTTTCTATAAACTCATTGTATTTCTTTACCTAAGACTTTCTTTCCTGATGATTACTTGTGTTCAGTAAAAATTGAATGAATCCTTCCCATTTGCATAGCCCTGTGCTAGACTCTGGGATACAAAGATGAATCAGACACACTTTCTTTTGAGCCCATTGTGTAGCTGGAGAGACAGGCACTGTACTTTAAGAGGTGCTGTTAAGAAGTAGGCAAAGTGCTGTGGAAAGGAATGAGAAGACTCCTGGATTCCTCAGAAGAGCAGAGATCTTTACAATGGAGGTAGCGAATTTGATATGAGCAAGTGCTAGATGCAGAGACTCCCCAGGCCTGCAACTCTGACATTCTGAATGGAAATAAAAATTCAAGCCCCTGGCCAATACTTTGGGTCAGATACTTTTGTACCATCATATGTTTTGGGCAGCATGTAGATAAGACCATGATTCTGTCATGATCCAGAAGTCTGGAATGGTACCCTTCTTGCAGTAGAAATAGACGGCATTGCTCCATGGCAACATGCATTTAGAAAGAGCAGTTTCTTATTTGATATGTAGTTCAGCTACCTGAAAACAGTTGTTAATAAAATAAATGGATGCAAATACTATATTTACAGTATATCTTAGCAGCCCATAACGTTTCTTTTATTCCACAATATTCAAGAAGTGCTTACTATGTGCAGACATTCTCCTAGGCATGTGGACTAACCGAACAAATGCTATGTGTAAACTCTCCTTGTAGCACATAAAATCTGATGATAGAAGGATGAAATCAAATAGATCATTTCTAAACCATTTATTAATTAAAATGTAACAAGTACATCATTACTGTCGTAATCATTCGTGTTTGTTGTTTTGTTTATTTTTTGTCCTTTCTCTGACTTTGATTTGGAGAGTCTTCCTCTCTGCTCATTGCATACAACCTTCTTGAAATTGTAAATCAAGGTGCTCTGGCCCTCATTTGTGATCCAAGCTGGGCCAACTAGTTGCTCTTTTCCAGTAATGAACATTATCAGTCTCCCTATATTTTCATAATCTAAATATCTTGAAAATTTGTAGTGGATTCATCTTTAGCTCTTCCTTTTGAGAATTAACCCTAGCTCCTTGCAACCAATTTTTAAAATTTGTTTGTTTCAACTGTTCGAAACCAGTTACAGTGTTTAGAGCATAGCCTAAATTCCAGGATTCAAATAAAAAGTAAATTAAATTGTGGTATGATTTTGATGGGCTTTTGGAGTTTAGGAATAGAGATTCCATCTGATTGTGATGCCTGGAACATTGTATTTTGAATAGCATGAGTTTGGTGACAGAGGATTCCATCTTTCTGTATCTGCAATAAATAACATTTTTATAACAATAATATCAGAAGCCATAATATTTGTAAAACAGCTTGAAAATATGGTAGTTGTAAAAGCTATCCCTTGACAGAAGTCCAGAGATGGTTAGGTATGTTAACTTTCTTCTCTATGAGTATTAAGATCAGTAATTATTTCCTAAAGCTGCTAGATCCAAGAATGGAGGTGTAGATAAATCATTTGAAGTTACAGAGTTTCTCAGCTGAAGAGCTAAAAACTCACAAATTAAACCAAATTGAGAGGACATGCAAAGAGAAGGAAAGCATAAAAATGAGTAAAATTTCATCTTTCATGGAGAGAAGTCAAGCTTCTAAATACCTGAAGAGAAAAAATCAAGAATGAGAAGCATAAGCATGGTGTTTATTTAGAGCTGAAAGATAGGTACAGGTATAGTAATTACTCAGCTTTAAAGTAGAAACCACTGGAAGAATGAAAACACAAATTTGTTAACAGCAACTTCCTTTAGGGGGTAGTTGGTGGTGGAAGAAAATGTACACAGAGAGTATAATTTGAAATAAACTTGGCTGGGAAGATCTGGCATTTCAGAAGTCCTGCATGCTTAACCTTATATTAGCATTAGGAAAGCAGTATTATCCTGGCTGTGTTAAAACAGTATCATTTGCAGCTGGAAAATAATTTTATGTACAATTCATCAAAGGTCAGGCCTTTTTTTGTTGTTGTTGTGGAATATTTTCTATAGCTGAAAATATATGTGTGAAAATTGCATAGAATTCACATATAGAAAGAGGACCATGATGACAGGAATTGGAGACAAAGCACCCAGGAAAGGAGGCAGATTGTTTATCCTGGAGAAGAGAAGGTTGAAGGAAGACAAAATTAACATACTCTGGACGGTGAGGTGGAACCTTGGAGAACACTGGCCAGATTTCTCCATGTCCTTGGACTGAGCAGAAAAAATGGGTTTAGACTGAGGAGAGTCTGTTTTTAAGACCCAGGGAAGCTTTGAGAAGTATGTGACTGAGTTTAGGAACTGGCTGTCCCCAAAACTTTGAGAATACTAGAAATAAGATAGAGCTGTTCAATTTCAAAATAATGACTTGTACCAGAGCTGAGGCTTCATAGAATATAGCAAGCAAGCAAGCTCTATAGTTAGAAATTTGTGAATTTACGTAGGGAGAAAGCTTAGTGTTAAAGTAGTCTAAATACAAAGTCCCTGTGTGGCTGCAGTCCCAGGTAGTATCTCCTTGCGGAAATCAATATTCACGTATTTTCCCTCTGGAACACTATGCTAATGACAGGCTCTCTTAAAATATACACGCACGCACATGTACATATCACTTTATATATCATCTTTTAAAAGAAATTCTTAGGCTTATAGGAATAGATATATCAAACTCTTAGTTTGCACCATCAGTAAAAGATTTATGGCTTATTTTCCTAACAAAAAAGTAATGTTTTAAGAGCTGAAAAACTTCAAAAGCACAAGAAATACAATCTTTTTTTTCCCTTCTCATTAAAAAGTAAGCCAGTTAACAAAACACACAAACAAATTTGGCCTTGCTCTGTCTTGACAGCAGCCGCAGCAGTCCAGTGGGTTTCCTTCACAGGAACTTGTTACCCTGGGCTTGTCCTTTTAATAATATGGTAAGAGTACATGATTAGCTCTCCTTACTGCAGCTGGCTCCAAGTTTTCCATTCTTGGACACTTAGGGATTGAAGCAATTGTGAGAAATGCAATCATGAATATTGACTTACCTGGCACCCAAATCAGGGCCACTCCCTCTGGAAAGCTGGCTGAATAATTTGTGTTTAGGTAGCTGTGGTCTTGGCAAGTGTAATTAAGACATTAAAATTAACACCTGGATGTTGGGTCAGGCATTGTATTTAACACTTGAATCTCTTTCTTCAACTCTGGGCTTTGGGTCTGCAGAAGAGCCCTGTGTACCTGGGACTCATGGTGATTTGACATTTGGTGTAGGAGGGCAGGAAGAGAGGGAGTGAGGGGAAATGATTGTTGGTTCTGTAACCAACAGTGCTGGTCCCACCAGGGTAGCAGAGCTCAAAAATTTTTCAAAATTGAAGACCATGCTGGTCACAGGAGGTGGGAGGCCTCTAACTGGTTGGATCTTCCTACCCAAGCAAGGACTTCAGTTGTACACTTGTTGGGTTTCAAATCTTTGCAGTTCTCACCGATCACCTCTTCTGTTCTTGAACTCTTGAATCAGGCTGGCACTCTGGTTTCCCTTCATTTTCCCTGGAAAAGGAGTCTCTCTTTCTATCCTGTCCTCTTGGTAGAAAGGATGTGTAGAATTCACAGGAGCTGTAGTCCTCAGTTGTTCCGATGCTGCTCCAATAAGCATCCATGTATAAGTTGTCTCTGCCCTTTATGCTTTGCAGGTTGCAGTGGTTGATTCACCTCTGCCTTGAGCACATACATGAGGGTTGTGCAATCGCTCGCTGGCTCTGCACACTGAACTTGAAGAAGTTCAGAGCCAGAAGGCAGCATTAAGGAGGTTTTAAGCTCTTAAACTTTTAATTAGCGGATGAAAATATCAAGACTTGAAAAGACTAGATATATTTCCCAAGACCATCTAACTGCTCACTGACAGATCTAAGACTAGAGCCCAGGTCGTTTATTTCCTAGGATTCTTTTGCTTCTTCCAGAAAGGACATTTAGGGAAGCCAACAGCAGCTGTGTGTTCTCATAGGCACTCCCTGTTCTGTTCTACTTGCAAGTTACTGGGGGCACAGATGTGTTCCCTGGGGGGTCACTAGTCCCACAAGCTAGCAGTTGAGTATTTAAGAAAAATCACTATTAATAGATATTCTCTGTAAGTTAGCATGGTTATTTTCCCAAATAGATCTATAGCATTAGTATTTATAGAGTAAGTAGAAGTGTATTTAAGGAGATCAGCCAGACAAAAGTATTTATTTTACACTCCTTAATTCTTTTCCCACCTCATTTTAGTTTTTATAAATCTCAAAAAGCAAATGATTCTTATTCTTTCAATTTTCAGCTTCTATAAAATACAGTGATAATGATGATGTGAGATATGGTCCTACAATACTGTAAAAGCCTGGAAAACATGACCGTGGATGTAGCTCAGGAGTCTAGTGCTTGCCTAGCACATACAAGGCCCTGGGTTCTATCTTCTGCACAGAAAGCAGAACAAAAGAAAAACAAAGAACACTGAAAAATGTGGCACTCTGGCTTCGGGTGTTCTGAAGAGTTAAAATTTGGATACTTTGCCTCAGTCTTGTGTATTTCAAAAAGAGGTCTTTCTAAAACGCATTATTCCTTACCTTCTACAGTGAACAGTGAGGTGGGACATGCTGAATACCCTTGGTAATGCAGGGGCAGATGTATGAGAAAACTCGAACTTGAGTTTGTACCAGTAGGGACACTGGGACATTCAGGGCCTAAAACATCATCCATGCCATTGATTTTCATAGCTCCTTTGTCTGAAGTGGTGTAATTCCTGAAAAAGCAACAAAATAACAGGAAGAGAAGTGAGGAACGTTCAAGGCCACTAATGAATTGGGCAATTGGCCAATGGCAAAATGTCAAGTGCCTTTTTTATAATGAAAATGTCTTCATTATTTTTTTCTACCTTTGACATTTACACTTACTTTCTGAGCAACTTTCTTACATGTTAGTTTTGGTTTGATATTGATAGGTTTTTACCACCAGGCATACCAGGGGAAGTTACATATGAGGCTTTAGGGACAGTGGACAATCAAAAGAATTGGGGATCCCTACCAGAGTTAAGAAGAAACACCTAGAAGTGGACATCGTGTCGTCCAGTTGTGTTGTCAAGGTTTTTTTTTCTTTTAAATTAATACATGCTTACAGTACATAATGCTCACATTCCTTGGGGGGAGTTGATACATGTACATGACACTTCTTCATTCCTTTTCCTCCTCTTCATTTCTTTTTCCCATGCCCTCCATCTCTTGACCTCCCTCCAATTTAAGAAAGATCTATCACTCTACTTTCTATTGTCTATCTTTTATTTTGCCCTTCATTTATAATTTGGGTCTTTCATGGAGTACTACTGTGCCATAAAGACAGATAAACTGGAGTCATTTGCAGGAAAAGAACGCACCTTGAGACCATAATGTTGTGAAATAAATCAGACACACAAGTTTAACTATGACATGGTTTCTCAATGAGGGTTTTTGACAGCTTGGTTGATTCATGTAGAGTACATGGTACACTGAGTAAGACTCTAAGGTTGTAAACGCCTCTGGATTTGAATCATAGATTCTAGTTTCTTTCCATCTGGAGGTACATGACCTTCGTCCACCACTCCGGATGACACTCATGTGGGACAATAATTTTAATATCCCCTCTCTTTAGCTGGGGTGATGGGAGGTGGTCATGAGAACCAGGATAGCAAAATATTTCTCCCGAGTCATGTCCCAAATCTGCCCATGACACAGCCAACCCATTCATTCTAATTTTTTCACCACTGACAACAGCTGCAGATACAGAGGACTGAAACAAGATACTCTCCACGCCCTGCATAACTAGCAGGGATCTCTCTCTCTTGCTCTCTCTCTCTCTCTATATATATATATATATCTCCCCATTTCCAACTTCATCTCTATCACATACAGATATTCTATACAGTACATACATATTATATGCTATAAAATAGGTGTGACACACACATGTGTACACAATTAAAAGCAGAGGTGCAAATTTGAGATGTCCAGAAAGGAACTATTATACAAGAAAAACAACTGAGGAGGATGAAGAAGGAGACAGTGAGCCTGTCCGAGAATGTGGAGAAATATTCTAGAGGAGTTCTGGAGGGAGAAGAGGGAATTTGGGGAGACCCTCCCTGAGTGAGATGGGACAATACCATGTGAGAGAAGTTGGACTCATTTGGCTTATGTTATTCCACATTCTACCTCTATACTGCTGCCCACAGTAACGGTGTACACTGGCATGATGTTTCCTTATTTTTGGAGTCTAAATTGTGCCTCACTAGAAGGAGCCTGACTTTGAAATTGAACAGTTTTTCTTTCAGTTGAGATACTTTCATACCCAGGACATCCAAAACCCAAAGTTCAATGTGCCGCTCCACCCTCTGCCTCTGCCAGCTTGGTTTTAGTTGTCACTTAGGAGCTAGATAGTAGCTGAAAGCCAGAAAGATTGCGCTGGGCGCTGCCCCCTTCCCCAGTCTATAAAGAAAGCAGGAAGATTCTAGGCACCTGTCTAGTTTTGGAAAAATCACATAGCTTTCTGGATTTTGTTTTCTGTGTCTAAAAGAAGGAGCTTGAATTGTCCATGACTCTAAGCAGCTGGACATCAGGCTCCTTGATCACCACGCCTGTAGCACAAATGCATTTTTTGAACAGTAAGTAGGTGCTGAGTTTGTCAGAAATTGGATGGGAAATTGAGAAATAAGGCAACTTCTTCCTGTAAACCCAGAAAAAGCACATGGACCTTTGCCACTGCCAGGCACATGACGAGTGCATCAGAGATTGTATTGTGTTCTTTTAGCCTTGTCAGGAATCAGTCCTCTGCTGGATGCAGTCCAGATCACACCATGCAAACAGCAAGGGAGCAGGACTACGCTTCTTCTGAAAGGAGCCCAGAGCAGTTCTTTGCTTCCCTCCTTGGGCTGGAAAATTCCATCCCAGTGGGCAGAACCAGCCCAATGAGTAGGCCCTGTTCTGTGTTAAAGGTGAAGTTTCCAGTTAGCCTCCTATGTTTCAGAGTACATTGAGGATGCCGTTCTTTGTGACCCAGCTTGCTGGTTAGATCTGTCTACAGGAGAGAAAAAATTGGACTATTTTGGTTCCTATGACAAGTATAGCTCATTGTAATCTTTTTTTAAGAAAGAGACAGTATTAATACTGACAGAGGATTTTAAAGGGGAAGCATGTACTAGAGAAGAGAAGGGTCAAAAAAACAGAGAGTTGGGCCAAAAAAAGCATCATTCTTGACCCTTAGAGAATTTTTGTAGAACAAAAGAACACAGGCCAGAGCTTATCAGTCCATCTGTACTGCTGACATGTAAATATACACTGGACGCGAATGCCAGCAGGTGATTTGCTTTATGGTGAAGGTGGCATTTTGCAATTCAACCTTGATAAAGAATATGAGCCAGGCGTGCTGGCATGTGCCTGTAATCCCAGCAAGTGGGAGGCTGAGGCAGGGGGATCACCAGGAGTTTAAGATTGTCCTGGGCTACATAGTGAGTTCAAGGCCAGCCTGAACTACACGGAAAGACCCTGTCTCAAAAAACAAAATAAAGAATGTAAACAGTTTGTTAAGATTGATATGTATTATGGTTAGTATATACTGCAAATAAATAAGTGCACAGTAGCAACAAACAAAATGAATAAGGATTCATTTAAAATGAGAGCTAGCCCGAAATGGCTGAAGAAATGCCTTTATGAGCACTGTAAAATCTCTTCTATGTGGAAATATCTTTGTATTTATGGATTGACATAGTTATATACTTCTGGTTGGACTAGTAATAATGACGAGAAAAACTCGAACATTTCAGAAGTCAAGCAGTTTCACAGACACAAAGATACCTATCAAGATATGAAGCACTACAGTAAGTAGGTGGGTATATACTTTATAAAGGTCATTTAAGGTGTTTTAAAGCAACTATTGAATAAGTGCATATAGTACTTATATCTGCCCCTTAAACCTCAAACTGAAAATCTTCAAGAAGCATAAACACAAATATCCTCAATCAAAAAAAGGGCCACGTTGCAGTCTAAGAAGAATATAATTAAAAGAGCCCATTTTAAGCATATATGCAATTATTTTAAGATATGTTTCTAATTTGCATTTAGTAGCAAGACTGGGTTATTAAACACACAATTTAACACCCTCAGTAATCATATTAACAGAAATAAAATGTCCAGAAACTTCAGGAAGTTGATTGGTAATGTACATTTTGTACTAATTGTAGAAGGGCACATTATAGGTAATAAATACACAAGATAAAAAATTCCAGGTTACCAAGTGCAAAAAATAAACTTTCACATATTTTGAGAAGCACTGCCTGGTCGGAACTATTTATAATACATTAGAGTGTACTAGCACATTTTTGGTAATATAAAAAGTAATAGAATCTTAGTAATATGAGGTCCCACTAGAGATATTTGCTATTAAATTGTTGCTGAGTGTGCTGAGGTTTGAGGGAGAATTATCGAGTTTGCAGATTAGCAAAGCAGGTTCTGGCAATGTTTTAAAATTGAATCAGTGATAGTTTAAAATGGGGTATATTTGAAGGATTCACAATAAGGATTTAAAAATAGATGAAAAGATTGTTTTGTTATCTTCAAGTAGTGGCTGTTAATTAGTGCTTTTACGCAAACTGATTTCATGTTTGTCTACAGGTTTAAGCCAATGCAAGTCAAGCACTGAGAGTGAAGAAGAAATCAGAAGAAACTAACCCAAAATGAGGTGCGACATTAATTCTAAACATGTATCTTCCCGTTTTACACCTATCTATGTATCTGTGTATCTATGTATCTATCTGTCTGTCTGTCTGTCTTTCAAGCACTATCAGCACAACAAACCCAGAGTGGCCCAATTATGTGACACTAGTCTTTTCCAGTAGAAGTTTTCTTCTCTCCTGGGTACTGGAATCCTTGTGGAGACACCAAAAAGAGAGGCATATCATATGCGTTCCTTTTTTCCTTGCCATGAGAAACCTTTCATTTATATCTTTATTGAAATTTGTTGAGCTGTGAATGAAATTGTCCAACATAATAAAGCTACTTGGTGATGGCAGAATTGTTAGATCTACTTTCTTAACTGTGTCCATCAGTTTAAAACTTAAAAAATCTAGTGATATGACAACAGCAGTTATTGTGCCCCTTTTTTATTAATATCTGTGTGGAATACAAAACAAATACATTCATCACGGACAATTGGTAAATACACGTATTGCAGTTGATCCTTTTTACTTCACTTCCTTTCCCTTGCTCTTTCTTTCATTTCCCCCAACCCCAAATTCTCAAAGTCTATCTCCTTGTATCTTATCAACTATCTTTTATTTTGAAGAGCAAAATTTTTTATAGTTGCCAAATAACCGCTTTAATTATTTATTATCCTGTGTTTCATCTTAGAACTACCAATGGTTAGAAGATTCTGGAAGTTCAAGGAAAAATTTCTAGTAGCTTGTTATCAATCGTTTTCCGCAGTTATCTCAAATTTATTTTGAAATTTTTATTTAAACTAGAATTAGTTACAGTGTTGCATGTAAAGTAGTTAACTTGTCTGAAATGATTATTCAAAGGGAATTTATAATTAATTATCATGAACTATCCACTGGACAAACAAGTCTTTTATAAATTGAAATGATTTTATTATATTAATAATTATACATATAGCAGTGGGGTTTTTATTAACTATTCACATGAATTGTTGTTTCATGATAACCTTAGATATGCAAGGATTCTGAGATTTCCAATTTTGCTTCTTACCTTCAGAAATTAGGGTAAAAGTTCACCTTTTCCTTGAGAATTTCTTCTGCCCTAAACCTTGGAACTTTCCTTCTTGTGAATGCTGTGTAGTGTTTGTGCTCCACACTCGGCATTTAGCACTGGTTGCCTTGCGCTGCAGTTTTATGCGTGTGTATTACTCCTGAACCAGAGTGTCAGATCTTTCTAATTCAAAGATTAGATTTAAACATTTTGATCCACATCCCCCATATCCTTAGACTGTGGTCTCCTAATAGAAGATGTTCAATATGCAGGGAGGAGGATGATATTTATTGTGGAAACTGCTAATCTTTAATAAAATTCTCTTGATATTTGATCAATTTGAATTGGAACATGTCAAAGATGCTTGCAGTCTTAGAGAGGATCAAGTCTAGTTTCTCTGTTTTACAGATAATGTAACTGAAGAAGTCCCAGAGAGCAAAATTCCTCAGCTAAGACAGTGCTAGTTCTGTGACAGAATTTGGAACAGAATTCCAGTTTCATTAATCACAGATCCAGAGCTCTCTTTTCAGAATGTCATTAGATGTCAAGAGCAAGGTATGAGCCCTACTTTAGGAACTAACTTCTCAGGCAGACTCTACTCTCCTTAGGTTTGTTCATTTGAATGAACAAATAAATACATGAACGGATTCTTGTAAATGCCTGAGATGCCAGTCCAATGTTCTTTGTATTATATTCATGGATTCGCAGCAGTTTTATAATGCTACAGATGCATTCTGATATCAGCTTATGATCCTAGTAACTGATTTACAACATCCAGGTAGTCTACATTCTTTTGAAGTGATTTTTCCCCCCTTGAATTCCATGTTAGTTAGGTTGCTCATGGTGGAAAGTTTGAGAAGCACATCTTCGTCATTCACTACTGATACAAATAGGGCAAATCAGGTCAGTGCATTTCACATCTGCATCACATGGTGAAGAAGGGCTATTTTCAGCATTCTCAGACAGGTAGTTAAGCAAGTCTGGGACTCTCTGACATTGCATATGTATAGTTTCTCTGCTAAACAAAGATCTCATTGAGTTGAGTTTGCTGTTCAACCATCTCTTATATTGGATCAGAGGTATGTCTGTTCAAAGCTCAGTTTCCTCATTTGTCCAGTCGTGTGGTATCCCTCCCCCTGCCCCATAGGAAAGTTGCCTGCCAGGTTTGACTGCTTTTGCTGAGACTGCTGGGAGAATTTTCAGTGAATGAGGACAATGTAGAGTTTTCATTTGTGACAGATGTTATCTCATTCCTAATTTTTGGTCAGGCTATTTTAAGGAAAAGCACCACCCTGTTTTCTTTGACCAACTTAAAAAAAAGATGAAAAGATCTTCTCAGCATGAATAACAGCAAAAAGCACATGACAATCTAAGCTTTTGAACTCTCAGACAGCTGGGGTGCCAGCATCAGAGTGAGTTTTCTTTAACGACTTCAGTGCACCATGTGTGTGTGATCAGAGGAGACAGTGTGATCTTAAACAACCCTGTGTCATGTGGGGAGTTTCCTTTTCTTGACTAACTAGACTTTCTGGATGGAAATTAGCATCCCATCATGAACAGTGGGACCATGGACAGGGAGGCTGGTGCGCGCCTTCACTGTCACTGGAGACATGCCCTGTTTTTGCCTCCCCTAACTTCAGTGCTTTGCAATGCCACGTGGGTTTGGGAAACAAGAGATTTTAAAGACTTTCCAAGAGAGGAGAATCCAATGAATCACTTAGGATAAAAGCACTGAGATTAGTTAGGAGCAGACTATGTGGACTGCACCTGTGGTCAGCAGCACAGGGGAAGTTACAGACACCAGGAGAGGAGGTGTAACTCCTCACCGCCTTTGTTGCCAGCAGTCATGACAGTAACAAGAACTCACTGGGACTTGGGTTCACAGATCCCATTTACTGTTACAAGAGTGGGCTGTGAGGCTAAGTTCTGTGGCCCATTAACTTTACCTTGGGATTTCATGAAGGAACAAAGCGTCTAACCAGTGCGCAGAGTAACAGAATTGCTAACTCCTTCCACCCTAAGTTCAGCAAAGAGAGTAAACATACCCAGTTTTGTTTTCCCCTTTATTTCATACAATAAGGAAAATGTTTATACGGCAAGATGAAATGACCATAATGGAGGAATGAAATGCTTTAAGTGGAATATACTTAAATTTAGGACAGAGTCCCTATATTATCTCTCTTAAAAGAAATTCTTTGCTTTTGCCGTGGATCAATAAATGTATTCACACAGAACTGCGTTTGGGAAATCACTACTCTGGGGTGAGCAACATCAAAAATTCCCTGTGCTCAGGATCATAATATAGCCCTGTTCTTCGCTCAAGAGAGCTGCTGGTGCTTGCTGGACTTTTAAAAATTCTCATTGAAGGTAACCTAGTACTGGCTAGAGTTTTTCATTCAGTAGTTTTGGTGGATGTTGCTAGTGTTATCATAATTAGTTAATTTACTTATTTAACCAACATGATCAGAACTAGGTTATGTGCTTGAGAAATAACATAAGATAAATGTACTACTCTCAAGGAGCTTCGAAGTCTTGTTCAAGAGTTGACTACTAAAAAAGAAAAAGCAAAACAAAATGAAAAACTAGTATTCCTTTATTTGTGTCATCAGGACTCATACAGAATATAAGCAGAAACTGCAAAATGAGTATTTGTCTATATATCCTGAATATAGCTTTATTGAATGATTCTCTCTTTCTGCTTCTTTTTTCTTTATAGTATTCAATAAAGTCCCATAAAATAATAATAAAGTAATGTAGAAGTTATTCAACCAGATAAAATTCTGACAATGAAATTCAAACTGCAGAGTCTAATGCTGTGATTCTAATGTGATTTAGAGGCAAAAAAAAATCTGAAAAACAAAACAAAGCAAAGTAAAACAATGAATACATATAGCCCATGTACTCTGTTTATTTGGTCAATGTAATTCACCAAAATATTCATTCAGTCCCTTCCCTCAATATACTCCAAACATTAATAGCAAAAATAATAAGTGAATTGAATAGAAGTAAAGAAGAAAACTGTTCTTAAGATATAAACTATTCTAATTTGTTTCCTGCTTTGATAAAAATTAAGTTAAATACTTAACAAATATCCACATTACTTTGAGCTACATAGATTCAGCCATTGATTACTGGGTAAGATTTCTTTCAGTTGAATAGGCTAAGAAATCATAATCTTTGCTTTGAATAGAAAGATATGTATTCAAAGCCTTACTCAGTTAAATTCAGGTTTTGCAGGTTTAAAATGGAAAGGCTTTGAATGTTATCCTTTTGATTTAGGACTCATTTCAAAGAGATTGCTCACTGGATAGAGCACTGTTTACAGTCCCAAACCAAAAATAAAGAGGTCTCAGGCAACTTTGTCACTATCAGATATTTGACATTGTGTAGCTACGTGATGAGTACTAAATAAATATTTGTTAATGAATGAACATATGACTATAATTAATGAACTATATTAATGATCATATTCTCCAGCACTTGTATACTGCTTTATAATTTGTAAAGTGATTTCACACTTACCCTCACAATAGCACTTTGAAGAAATTAACTTAGTACATTGGATTCTAGTTTAGAGCTTTGAAGGCAATGAATATGTCCTAGCAGCTCTGCAGCTGCAAGTGGCATTGAACAGCTAGTAATGTGGCCCAACAACATCATAAACTTTTAATATTATCATCTGATTATAACAATATTTTTCATGACTGTATCACATGGTGCTTGAGTGCAGGCTGTGTAGGCATCAACAGAATGCTGCAAAGGGAAGGTACAGTGTAGTGGTCCCTTTGCTTTCTGTGGCCACTGCACACCATCAGTGGAAAGGAAACTCATGTGTGTTAGACATTACACGCCCTGTCCGATTTAGCAAGCTCAAATTAGAGCAAGTAATTTTAGGTATTTTGGTACACTGGAGAAACATAGTCCTGTGAACAGTGAAAAATATGCAACCTTGCTTTTGGTTTTCATACAGGAATTTGAGAATAGGTTTTTTAAAAAATCTATCTTTTGGGTTATCTGTGACTACGTTTTTAATCATCATAAATATATTGCTTTCAAATTTTCACATGGAATATGTAGAGTTGCAAACAGACATTTGACTCCAAGAAAAATTTGGTCATGTATCACTACTAGACTTCTATGAAGACTTATCTCTCCAGAGAAACATATTCCTCACTTCACTATCATGCCTGATGCATGTCTTTGCTTTTTGGCAGTATATACATTCTGAACAATTATTTTCAAGGATGGAGTGAGTTAAGATTAAAATTAGATCAAGAATTTCTAATGAGTATCTTGAGAACTCACTAAGAATTACAGCCACTTTCATGGAAGTGGACATTGATGCATTAGTTTCACAAAATCAAAATCAAATATCCCACTAGTTATATATTTATACTGCCCTTTAAAAATACTATAATAAAATATTAAAAATAAAGAAAGTTTTATTACTTGTATAAATTAAGGATATTATACACTTTATATGCAGCTCAAGGCAATTTCTCTTCACTCTGTGCAGTGTGGGCAAGACAAAAGGTTGAACATCCATAGCCTAAGGTGAAAACTATATTAGACATGTGCTAGGAAATATAAATAATTAGAAAAACAGAAACAATAAAATATACAAAAAGCTTAATGGGTAAAATAAAAATAAGCCAGGGATCAAAACAGTAGTTTACAACATCATCATACTACTATTTTCATATAGTCTTGACAGAATTGACCCTCAAAGCAGAATTCTGCCTCCAATAAATGCTTACGTGTGTGTGTGTGTGTGTGTGTGTGTGTGTGTGTCTGTCTATCTGTCTGTCTGTGTGTTTATGGGTGTGTGAATACCCAGGCGCATTTCATGCAATTTTCTATTCTTTACAGAAAACTAAAAATCTGGAAAGTTACAATCAAATATTGACACCAGATCTTGAGTACAAGTTACCAAGACAGCAGCCATTTACTCAAATGGACAGAAGTCTTTCATTTTTCCCTAGTTGGAGTCATGGTTTTGTCCCAGATTCATGTCAGTAAAAGTAGTTGTATGCAACCTTTCCAGAGAATTCATCTAAGGAGGCCCACAGTGGCCCTTCATAAAACTCTCCTTCTTTCCTAAGGCTGTGGAGGACAGGCTTTCTTGAGAAATAAGAAGCAAAAAACACATATGGTAACTCACTTCAAGTTCCCAGACACTCCAGCTTTTGGGTTGTGTTCCAAGAACTCAAAGGTAACCCTGATCATCAATTACAGGGAGTTCTAAGTTGCAAAATGGAAAAGAACATTGTTGCCGCCCTAGGCTGACAGGTGTTACATAAGGTTTAGTTCATGTTATGTTTGTAGTAAGTAGATTTTTGCAGTCCTTAATTTTGTGGTTGTTGTTGATTTGTTTTCTTGTACAGTTTTACTCATTAAACATGCTTTCAGTAAAATGGGGTTATAATACACTCATAGGGAGTTAGAAGAAGTCTTTAGTTCTGTGGACTGGGGATTCAGGTTCCTGTTCTGCTACCTAAGAAGTAAGTGTCTTTAGTCAAATTGCTTAATCCTTCTGTGTCTCAGGTTTCTCATGTGCAAATATAGATACCAGTATTGCATCACATTTTTATGAGGATAAGATGAAATGACTATAGGAAAAGTCATTATAAACTGTATAGTGATGTCAAAATAGGCATTATTATCAGTGCTAATATTTTATAGCACTATTTATTATAAAAGTAATGCTTGTTGCAGAAGATTTTACAATTATATGAGTTGTAATATCCTGACAACACACCTGGGGCATACTTAGGTATCTGTAGATCCTATTAAGTCTAAGGATCTGACTTGCATTTGTGGGGTTTGCAGCTATTCCTGTTCAGGAGCTGACTTGGGTGACCAGAGACTGTCTGCAGTGCTGAAACCCCTAGGGCCACTTAAAGACTTTCCCCTAAAGACTCCTCAGAAGAAACCAACCAGCAATACTGCCAATTCCATAAAAGCTACAGGGCAGCTTGTGTACTGGAAATAGACCTCTGGGATGGAAATCAAGGGCCAGAGCCCCAGTCTCAATTCTCGATTAACTCTTTGCATTCTCAGGCCTTGACTTTCTTATAGTGAAATGACCAACTGGAATGAGATATTCCTTGAAGTAGATTCTGGGTATAGCGTTGCTCAATCTATCATTTAGGTGTTTCTTCAGGTACCAATAGGGACAGATGAGGAAAGTGAGACCTACCTAATGTCTTCTCAGGGGACTTCCCATAGTATCTCCAGGTGCCTTCTGGAATCCTGAGCAACACTGTCACCCAGGTCACCTATAATACGGGAGAAGAGGACTCAATCAATCCATAAAGATATATGGAGACAGTTTGTTGCCCAGTTTCAAACGTCTCCATTTCTATTATTTCCCTGAAGGTGTGCAAAAAGCCACAAGCTAGAAAGCCAGAAATGTGAATTAGTTACAGATTTTTTTTTACTCTCAAGAGGCTCAAAAATAGGTAATTAGGTATAAAAGATGGGACTAAATGAGGAGGAGAAAGACAGAGAAGCAGCTGTTGTTGGGAAGCTGTTGTTCTCCTCTAAAGGGAAAAATAGTATGTTTCAAGGCATTTAAATGTTGCTCACACCATGGATTTCAGACTACATGAACCCCTCAGAATGTGCTGGAATGAAGTGTTCTTAGATAGAGTAGCTGAATGCTAACATTCAGATTTAATTCTAGAATTTTTCAACTCTAAATCATCATCAGCTACTACACTGGTTAAATCAGGCTTTTAGAAGGGACTTGGACATTGCCAGCATTTACCCATTTAAGGCAATTTACTGAAAGTTTGGGGCAGCTCACGTAATAACTCAATAAATAGAATCTTTTTTATTTGTTTGAACTTGTCAAGATCTTTTGTATCGGAAAGTTGTGTTAAACATTGAAAGTGGTTTTGCTTTCACTTTAGTGTAACAATAGTATAGCCAGGTTCTGAAAGATTTGGAAGCTTAACCATAGTGGTGATTAAAAATGAATTCTTAAAAGCATAAGAAATCTAAAAAAAATGAATTTCTTTAGAACATAATGAAATACAAGTTGAAAGGAAATTTGCCAAAGTGACACAGCTCTTATAATATTACTGGAAGAGTCTTCCTGATTGAATCAGTAATTCACTATTTTTTTTAATTAAAGAGAAGCTGATGTACTGACATTAAATTCTACACAAATATTCTGGTTATTTAATAGTAATTTATTGAAGTTTTACTGGAAATTTTCTCTTCTTAGTTCTTAAAAGGTTTTACAGGCTCAATTAGCACCTTTATTTCTAATAATCAATACTGATTTTACTACATTCATTTTAGATTTTAAAAATTTTACCTAGAACTCAAATCTTAACTATGTTTGAAGTACTGTAACATATCTTATTAAAAAAAAAAAGCAGGCTAATTGAATAGACTTCTGTTGCTATCTGGAAAATGATATATTTCCATTTATTCAGTTTGGGTTCTTATTCAGAAAATAAATTACAGTTCTGGCTATTACAAGCTCCTTGCATTTGGAACTGTTGGTAAAATATTAAACAAGAATGTGTGCATCATTTTCCAGTAACTCCTTAAAACTGGGTAGCAAGGGTTATTTTTAATCATACTGCAAATTCTGTTTTCATCCTGTTTATCGCTGTACTTCAACATACTTGATATGTGCAGGAGTCAATTCTCCTGCTTACAATTTACATTGATTTTTCAGGGCACATTAACTGACTGGGGACCTCAGAGGTGGCCCCAGTGCTATATGATGTCCTCCTGCAGAGATCAAGAGACAATCAGCTGTGACACTGTGCTGGAACTATTTGATTTTACATTATCAGCACCACCACCCATATACCTGGCTTTCTCTGACACAGGACCCATTGCAGTTGGAATATAAACACTTCCCCAAAATCTTTCCATTAAATCCTGGGGATTTTGTTTACATGCTTCCTGTAATCTTGTATGTGGGATTCGATTTCAGCTTCTTTTACCATTTTTGGTTGTGTTAGCATGCAGTGACACAGTGGGAAGAAATAAACAGGGTTTCTGAGGACTGCTTTTCCAGTGACACATTTCATAAACATTCACACTACCTTGGGTTGGCCGGGAAATGTCTGCCGCCACGTTAGTGATGTGATAATGGGCTTCACATATCACCTGGACGTTAATAGAATGAAATCACTGCTCCTGAAAGCAGCTTTGTTCTTAGCGGTGTCCTGAAGGGACTGTTAGAGCACAGTGGACTCACTATCATGCAGGTGAAAATCAGAAATAACCTAAGCTCCTCTTTACCACTGGTATGTGTTGTGTGTGTGTGTGTGTGTGTGTGTGTGTTTATCTGTTTCAGTTTTACCTAAAGAGTCCACTGGTATCTAATGGAAATGACCAAAATCCAGCTAGTTTCACAAAGTGCTTCTGGGTCCACAATCTGCCCTGCTTAGTGACATGCAAAACTTCTAATGACAGGGGACCTCTAACTCACTGCAATAGCTCATTAAAGGGGCAACTTTATTCTCTCATAACAGCCTTGTAATGGGATCAGCAGACATACCTGCAAACTTTTCCCTGAGCTGCGCAGATGTGGCCATAAAAGAATCATATATGCCATTGTGTATTTCCTACTTTTCTTCAAAAAGGAATTTGCTTTCTGATGATGGCAGAGTGGCTACCGTATAAAATTTCTACAGGTGCATTCTCACTTAAGGAAAAGCCAGTCTGTGAAGATGGGGAACTACAAAATGTGAATGTTTCTGGGTCACTACTAATTTTATAAAATCCTTTTGCTTTATAAAGGTATTAGCCACAGAATTCTATTTAAGAAAAAGGTCTCTCCAGGGCATTTATGATATTCTTTAATTAATCATTAGATGCAGAAGTACTTTTCAGATAGGTAAATGTCACACAAATTAAGATGGATATTATTTAATAATTTGCTTTGTGGTTTTTTTTTTTTTTTGGTTCAGAAAAACTTTAAACTGCAAATTGATTTACTGTACAATCAATTTATTTAAAAATCAGATACGTATATTTTACCTGAAAAAAAATACGGGCCTTGAATTATCGTTTGCAAAAATAAAGTGTGTGGTTTCTAAAACTTGATTTTTAGTTTTTAACCTCTTTCTCCTCTGAGGAACATGGGCTTGTGAATAGCATACATTCTTCATATCACATTCAATGTCTAATCTGGTTTTTCTGGCAATCACATGGATCGGTGTAAACAGATAAATAGTCACCATGCACCATTGATTGCCATGGCTCATTTTTCATCTTTTGAAATAAAAGCCCAAGAGAATTTTTGTCAGGATAAATTGGACATAAAATGTTCTCTTTTGAAGTGGATACTTTGAACATGGCAGATTTGTGGGGAATTTTCTTTTGCTTTTGACTCCTTTTAAGATCTAGAAGGCTCTACAAAATTGGAATTTTAGGATACAACTATAAAGAGTGTTTATCTGACCCTGAATTAAAGAAATTCTTTTGAGCTAGGGCTGGAATTGTTTTAGTTTTTGCAATTGCAGATATAATATCAGGTTAAACAATAAATTTAAACATTATAAATTAGTTGACATTCCCTTAATTAGCCCCAGCTACAGTCCTATAGAAATAGTTAAACTATGAATACTTACATTTATTTCCACAAGCATCTAATTACATTATTATCTAAAATAATACCTCCCTAACGATTCTTTGAACAATACTGCCTATGTTTTCTTCCTCTGCAGACTTTTTTTTAAATAAATAACATAGTCTACATCAAAACAAACAGTACATTCAGCAAGTGTTGCAATAACAGCAAGTTGGAAAAAGCAAATGAACCAAAGCTTTGTATTCATAACAAGCTTCTGGACCTTTTAATGTGGAATTCACAATAGATGTGTACATTGTTCATTGGAGGATTTTAATATTTCTTTCACATAATGTCATCCATCAAATACCCGAAGAAGGCAAATTACTCACAAAGAATCTGAAGAAGCCCAGAAATACTGAGCTATGTACTATAGCATCACAGGGATAAAATATGCAGTGAATAATTACTGATACTACTACTAATAAATGAAACACAGTTGCTAGACTAGCGATCATATTAAAAACAGGCCTTTTTATTAAGGTCAAAGGAAAAAAGATCCTATCAATTCTGGTTTATCATCCTTATTTAAAAGAAAAATAAAACAACTCTTGTAACAAATCCCTCTAGACATTTCAAATCCTACATAAGATGTACCAGCATTAAAGAGCATTTCATGGGCTTTTGGATGGCATGACTACAGAATTATTTCCCATCACATTATAAGAAATGGCTTCCCCTCTTGTCCAGGTTCCCCTAGTGCCCAGAGTCAACGTCTAACTCATTCCAGAAGCTTAGGGAGGCTAGCAGTGTTGGTGTTCCTTTTTCAAAGGAATTCTTCAGAGAATTACATTGCATCAAGGTAGCATACATTGCTCTTAAATACGAGTTTCTTTTTTTTTTCCAAAAGTCAGTTTCTTTCCATATTTATTTCTTTAAGGACCACTTAAATTCACTAAAACAAAACAATCCTTATACGTGCTGCATGCCATGGACCCATGGGCATAAATAACATGATGTGAATTCAAATACACATCCTTTTCCCATTCATTTCTATTCTCAGTGCCAACTTTGGCTCAATAAACAATGACCTTCAGCTTAGTGTGAAGGAAGCGGCTAGTACATAATTCGTGGAGTAGTGCCCCTCCAAAGAATGAGACTCTTCAGAATGGACAGGACTGAAAACAGAGTTGAAGCGCTTGAAAGCAGGACATGAAGGGGATTTTGAAATTCACCTGCAGGGACCACAACTGTGGCTGAGTCGGGAAAATCATTTCAAGCCCAGTTGTGTTGCTCATTTTTAAAAACATGACCCAGGAATAAGCCTGGATGATACTCATGAAGTGAGAGCTGGAATGACCATAGATCTGAAAATGAATTGAGATCATTTAATCCATTCCTTATTGCACATAATCCTCAGCTTCTCCAGCAAGAAAATGGAAACGTCAATCCTTTTCACATTTCTCAAAAGCATGTTTCAAGAATTCAAGATGGCAAAGTATCAAATTGCTACTTATCTAGCACTCATTCTAACCAGCAAGGCATCTTGCCATACTCTAGAAGAATTTATTTATCGAATCCCTGGTTGAATTGGTCTCAGAGAGTTAATACAACATCCACGGTGACAAATTTATTCACCATCAATGAATTGCATTAGTTCCATTATTTGTGAAGCACTTTTCCATCTGGGAAGAAAGTTGCAGTGTAAATCTCATTCTTTTCAGTGTCTTTGTTAGGGAGGATTAACCCCTAAAACATGGATTAATCTTTTATGAGCTGACAAAGTCAGGTTTTCTCTTTTATTAATTTGCTAAGTATTCTCTGCAGCATGAATTTTAATACAGTGGAAATATGACAGGTGCAGAGGTTGAGGGCAAAGGAAAAGAGGTAGGCCCTTCTATGAGGTTTCTGGTTTCAAAAGATTCTGGATTGACTTTGGTTTTAAACAGGGTCCCAGAGTTAACAACTAGAAGAATCATTTTAACTAAGACTTTCAGGTCCAAAAGCATCTCAAAATTTTAGAAGATTCAGCACAGTCTCAGAGTTCCAAGAGGCAGTCTTATATCATGTCAGGTGTATCTACTCAGGAGCCCCGATGATCTAGATCAACCCAGAGTATCACCAGTGTTCACTGTTTGACTTTGGCCAAATTTATTTCAGTTCTTTGAGCCTTACTGATATTCTCTGTAAAAGGGGAATAAGAATAGCAGCACATTAGAGGGTTGTGGTGTGATAAAAAAGATAATGCACGTAAAGCTCCTAGCATTGTGCTTTGCACACTGTGAACCCCCACCAAGTGGTCACTGTCACTGGTGGCATTGGATGGGCCCACTCACAAGCATGACCCATTGTTTCCATTTGGCTACAAGGGGTGCCTTGAATGCTCTAGAAGAGTCCACAAGACACTAGTTCAACTCCCTGACATACAAACTGAGCTATAGACAATTTTGCTGAATCCTGTTGATGTATCCTACCCAATAGTTTTGAATCTTATTCTGGTGATGGACTTGCCCCCATTCATCCTTTGCTCCCTTTGCTTCCTTCCTTCCTTCGTTCAGAAAGCATGGTGTTAGGCTGAAGGTCCTAGCCAGGCCCTTGAAGAGAACTCAGAGTCTTTGTCCCCTAGACAGGTAAAGCATATCTGGGCATACAGATGAGCTAGTAATGAGTGACATGCAATTTGATTATTTGATAGCAGCATTAGCCCTTAGGGTTCTGCAAGGCCAAGTACTGTGCTAAGAGCTTAATGTAAGTTATCTCATTTAATCCCAATACAGAGAAGGTCCCTTCGAAGACTTTATCCTTATACTTTGCCACCGTGTCTCGGTGATCACTTGCAACTGCCTTTATTAGCAGGCATGATCTTTTATACTTTTGTCACCAATTTCCAGTTTACAGACCAATATTACATGTCTTACCAGAAAGAATGTAGGGTTCTCATTTGCATAACCCTCTCTGGGAGGTCACCAGTCTCCCTGTTTTGCTGCTAAGGAAGCTGAGCCTTGGTCAGGTCACTCCACTAATGAATAAGGCCCCGTACAGCTTGGATGCAGGACCTTTGATCTAAATAAATAATGAAATCATTGTTAGTCTCTTAAAATTAGAATAATGTATTTTATGCAACCAAAGCAGACCAGCGACTTTGATCTTGATGGATAAACCATTATACCTTCCTTCTGTAGCCAGTCTATTTCTAGTTCATTCAGCCAGCCTCACCGAGGGTCTCCCAAGTGCTGAGCATTGTCAGGGAGGCAAAAATAAATAAGACACAGAGACTCGCCTTAAGGAACTTTTGTGAAAGGAAAAATTAGCATCTTCAATCAAGGGCAACAAATAATAGTAATAATAATAGCCATTAAAGAAGGGTTGGAGATCAGGGTATTGAGAAGTTTTTGTGACTGGTTTGCAGCCCCTGTCAAAGGAGACAGCTGTCTTTACAGGGGCTAGAGCATGCGTCAAATAAATTGTTGTCCATTTTACCTTTTTTACCAGTTGTTTTGTTTTCACAGACAAAATATATAATATTTTATAAACTCAAATGAAAGCTTTTATACCCCCAATGAAAACATTTGAGGTTCATATTTTTGATTTTTTATATTTAATATTTCATTCAATTTGAAGCTTTCTGTACTCTTCAAATGCTGCATTGAAAATGCCTCTGAGTAACACACTTATCCAGTTTCTCTTTAAGAAAAGATGCTGGGCCTGTCTTTCAGATGGTCATTCAGTGATACAAACCTGTAGGACTGAGATAAATTGCTCCTGGAAATATTTTCCTCTTGGAAAATCACAGATGAGACTAAATGAGACATTTTATATATATAGTAGCAAACAGTCATAGGTACATTTCATTTTGAAAGTCCCATCTGTCTTGCAACCCAAACAGGGTTTGACACTGCAGAGTGATTGCAGCACTTCAGGACACAGGGAGAACGAGGAATTCACACCCGAGGCCAAAGAACTTGCTACATTTTTAACATTGGGGTATATTTTAAAAAGCAAATACATCATTAAAACTGTAATTATGTCTCCTGATCTATGTGTCCTCTACACTTTGCAAAGCATAACTCAAATATCCCAGCCCTCCGTTCAAGTATAACTACAACTTTTATAACAAAAGAACCAGCAAAGCTTTTTGCTAGGATTAGAATTTTTATTGATATCATTATAGCTAAAAGTTTGAACATGATGGGAATAATGACTCTGGTGTTTTTCAGTGCCTTATTATTCATTTTACATCTTTATGTCAGCTATGCGCTCAAGTCCACAGAGTCCGTGATATTTAAATTAATAATGTAAATTTAACTATTGCCATTAAAGCAAAGAGCTAATTAGGTCCCTGCTTGCTGACTGGCAGTGTGATACAATGGGTGAAATGCTTTGCGCTGATAGCTAATACTGCCAGGAAAATGTAAATTGAGTTCACTTGAGATTAAACTGAGTCTAAGATTCCAGAAGAAGGGAAAATAAAAAGTGTCTCGTTCCATTTTTCTAAAAAAAAAAAAAGATTCCATGAAGAGATGCAAGTAAATAGCTCAGTAAGCAGTGGAGAGGAAGATTTCTGAAACATTGTGCAAGTGTTTTGTGGCACTCTTTCATTTTGTGCTTATCTTCCAAGCACTCTGTGGAGATGCAGTCTTTTGGGGGCATCAGCTAGACTCTGTGCCTTTCCCCATGATTTCCCATTCTAAGCCAGCAAGACAAGTAAACTGAACTTGGCCCATTTGTAAACACCTCTTTCAAATAAGCCCTAGCATTTAAAAAACAACTATATTATAAAAAGGTTAAAGGCATTCCTGTTTGCCATAATTCTGATTTCAGAAAACAACCCAAAAATAGATACCAGAAATGGACAGGAGAGGCAAAGTAAGCTTGTTTCAAATTCAGATAAGGAGACTGTCCTAGAACTTCTAGGAGCAGAAAAATAGTGCAGCAAGATATAAATTGCATACGTACACACTCTATTCCATAAAGGAAAGTCATTGATGATTGTCAGATCTAAAACAAGGGCTTCTTCTATGGCGTTTTCTTCTTGAACTGAGTCTCTGCTCGCTGCTGCCCTGGCTGGCTTGCTCGCAGCTGCAGCTAAGTGAGCTGCTTCCGGGTCTGGGGCAGCCCAGCCACTCTCTTCTCTCTGGCTGACACAAGCACTGGGCAGTTTGAACATCTAATGGGGAAGCTGGGATGATCCGGTAGTCCTGCCTGAAGGGCGCAAAGGACCGAAATTGGATATGAAACAGAAAAGGGGAAATTGGCTCAATATGCCATTTAAAAATAAGTCTTGAATTTAATAAAATGTAAATATTGTGTTCACTGGGGGATAGCTTCATATGTCATGTGAGACGACTCCATTTTTAAAAAGAATGCTCGTGTTCTAAGGAAACTGATTATTTAATTGGATTGCTACAACCTAACACCATTAAATATTTGCCTCATTTAATTTCATCAAATGACAGTTCATACGTCTGTGCTAATGGATCCATCTGTTAAGAATATTTCCTCATAGCTAACTTATTCATGTCCTTCCGTTTCCCCCAAATGTTCTGCCTCCCATTCTCCCCATTTTTAATGTATCAGAACACAGTTCTCTGAGGGTAACCTGTCCTTCACTGCAGAGCCTTTCCCGAAGGGAATAGAGCCACATCTACCAAAAGTATTGTTTGCATTTACCTCCAGTTTCACAAGAACAGCATCAAGCAACAGAATAGGGGTTTCTGTTACTAAAAGGCTAGGCTGGCTGAAGGTGGAGGTAGAATTCTCCTAGAACATGTCTACATGGCATCAATGATTTTTGTTTCAAACCAAGTATTACTTTTTACTTTTTAAGAAATTGGATTATTCAACATTGCTAGAGGCAATGCTGCATGTAGGTTTATCAAAATAACAGCTGCAATATATTTAGACATTAGGATGGCTTCACGCACAAGATCAGGTAATTCTCAGGACACTCATGACTGGCTTTGAAGTCAAACAGATCACTTGCATTGTATTGGAATTTAGTTTCCTTATCTGTAAAATGGGATAATGGGATAATTTTATCTGTAAAATGCCTCCTAGGTTTGGTAAAGATAAAATAAAATTATATATGTAAATTGGCTAATAGAATAGCCCATAGCCTTCAGTAAATAGTGCTTATGCTACTGATTTATCAGGAAGCATGAGTTTGTCATTCCAGGGATTGACAGTTACAGTTAAAGAGTGATTACTAATTTTTCCCATGTTTGAGCAAAACATGGTTATTTAGAATATTTCCCATTTCAAAATGGAGCTGTGTCAGAAAGGTCACTGAGTCTTTTTTTTTAAACCTTCCTTCAAAATTAAATCACTCCAAAATCCTGAAAATTCTCAGTAGATCCTCACAAGTTGCTGATATTCCATTGACTGGAGGTACCAGTGTGATTTTGACCATGACTGTATGTCATATTTTTCCTACATTCTGGTTGGTTTCCTCAAAAATGATCTCTAGAAATAAGATAAATGGATGAGCTGAAAATGTGTTTTTATGAATCTTGATCATATATTACCAAATTGCTTTTCAACTTATGATGGCTTATATGAATATAGTTTCATCAAATTTTAACCTAAGAATTGGTTATTTTTCTTGCAGAAAATCTTCAATTCAAAAATATTTACTAAAAGATAGCACTGTATTGAATGCAATAAATATTTGTCGGAAGACACAATAATGAAAAAAGTACACTCCAAAGTGTCCTTAGAAGTTGGCAGACAAGAAGAATTGCTATATTATGATCCTTAATTGGAGTGAAGAAATAAACCAGACTGGCTCGCAGGAACCAGACCAGGTAGTGGCTAACATTTACAGAGGGCTTCCTCTAGTAGCCAAGTCTGTGATGAGTACTTTATATGGATTGTTGTTTATCAAATTCTCCCTCAAGGTACCATTTTACAGTTGAGAAAATTTACTAGTATCAGGAAGTAGGACTGGAAGCAAAGTTTTGAAGGGGATGGAGTAGTCCTTAATAATCAGCCTAATTTTCCTGTTTTGCATCTAGGTTAGCAATCATGGTACATTCTCCAAAAGCTTGGTAGGGACTTGAGATCTTCCCTGACCTTGGGGTTAAGTAAGAAAAAAGCAAGGAGGAAGAAAGGCAGTTGAACTGCTCCCTTCCAGAGGTCTTTAAAGATATTGATGCCACTATGATATTCTGTGAGCCTGGGACCAGGCATCTCTGAAGACTTTCAAGATGGAAAGAGCCAATACTCTGTCAGCATTGCCAGGTGCCATGGCAGAAATGAATGCCAACCGAAGGGCCTTTCAGAAAGTGTTTGTTCTTCTCTAAAAGACAATACATGTTCATATCCAGATTAGACACGTGGGCTTTCCCACTCACCTTTTTATTGCTGAACAAACACATTCATCATAATTGATGTATAAGAAATGTCCTTTATGTGCGGTCCACTTTTGTCTCCCTTCCCATACCTTCAGTCATCAAAAGACACAAGGCACTGGCATTTTGTAGGATTGCCTCCAAGACTGTGGTGTCAGCAAAGTAGCTGGGAGTATTAAAGGTCCCTTGGTACCAACCAATACATATCTTGGAGGTCTTACCATTGATTTTTCTTCAGAGTTCACAGGAAGAGCTGGGCTGCTAACTTTGCCTCAGTGTTGGGACAGCCTGCAGAGAGAAAAGAGAAGGAAAACACCAGGGAAGTGATGGTGCTGGCCAGCTTCAGCAGCACCGCTCTGGGGCACAGCGAGTGAAGCCATCGTGCCAGCTGTATTACAAAATGGGACACTGGTCCTATCTCAGCAAATACTACATCGTGAAGTCCTCCGTGCTCTCAGGATAAAGCCCTGGCTCCTTCCTGCACATAGGTCTTCCAGATTCAGTTCCTTCCTCCGCTCCCAATACCTCCCCTCATAGCTATGCTCCAGGCTGACTGATCCTTTTTTGGTTCTAGGCCTATGTATCTCGCTTGCCTCAAGTGTTTTGTACCTGCTGATTTCTCTGCTTTTAGGAACTTTCTCCTTTTCCTCTCTGGCTGGGCTACCTTGCATGCTACCTCCTATAGGAAGCAGTCCCTGATCCCCCAAAACCAGGTCATGCGCCACTCTTATGGATCTCTATAAATCCCTTTGTGCCCCATCCTTATTAAAATGCTTCCCCCACTGATTGAAATTCCCTTTCACTTACCTATTTCCTCTCTAGGGTGCAGCAAAGGCTGTGTCTTATTGCATTCTTTGCATCTAATTATTAAAACTGTACTTGACTCAGAAAAGGCCCTTCATAAATGGGTGTGATCGCAGAAGACCTGTCTTTGGCTTCTCCTTAGATGATGCACACCGACACTAAACGCACTAAGCATACGGAGACTGGCATTGCTTCTGCGGTGTGTTCCACTACACACAGGCTGCCGAATACCTGTTGTTCTCACACATCTTGCTCTGTCTCTCTCTGTCTCTGTCTCTGCCTCTCCTTCTCTCTTTCTCATTTTCCACACACACATGCAGCCATACATGCATATGCAGTTGTTCAGCTACATTATGTACTAGAATCTTGCCTGTAACACTATTATTCATGCTTTGAAGCATTTGCACATCCACTCTACGTTTATCCAGAAAGAATGCCTACTAACTCTACTAACTCCCCACACAAGCTTGGAAAGCAATTGGCTTGGGCTTAAAAGGTAACGCACAGTGTTCTGTCTCTGTTCTAAATAGCTGAGTGTGGTCTCATAAACCCACAAAAAGTCTCCTCAGTACCTGCTGGTTGATTGAGACTAGAAAACAGAATGCATACCTATTGTGGTAGTTGTTTCCAAAATCAGCTAAGATCTAATAGATAAGCACGAAATGTGTCATAGACATTGTCAGTTATTCTTGGGATAGCTATGACTGTCTCTAGAGCCATGCAAATCATCAATGCAAAACACAACATACTTTCATGGAATTAAAATGCTTACCAGACAAATGGCTCAAGTTCAAAGAGTGCCTTTGTTTAGAGCCACCTAGTGACATTTTCTCAGTTCCTGGCTAGAGAGTGGGAGCTGCTACTTACCATCTACCTCCTGCCCTCTTAACCCGTAGCTTGTTACATTAAGGTAGGAAAGTTTTATGTGTATAATTTGTGAAGTTCTCTTGAGCAGACAGTGCTATATAAATGTGAAATGCTGTTATTAATAATAAAGGTTGGCTAACCTAGGAATACTGTAGAATTAAAGTAATGAGATTCTATTTTTAGGCAGACTTGCCAATAACATGCAAGTATGATAAGGCTGTGATTTAAAGCTCCCTTTAGCCCTCCTTAGTTCTAAAGAGTACATTTTCTGGGCCGCCTACACACAGTAGTCAGCCTCACAGAGCTCTATTAAGGCTAATGGTAGCTCCGCGTTTGAATCCCAGCTTGCCTGGCTAAAAATAGGCCTTGGTCTTTCAGACATAAGAGCCTATCTCATAGACAACTAGCTTTCACAAGACATAGATCGACATTTTCAGGCCCCTAGCAAACCTGATCACTCTTTTTGAAATAATTAAAAAAAAAAAAGCCCTCTAGGATGTGTTTTGAAATTTTTATCTATCTGTGATTATGTGAAGATATAGGCTGTGTTTGGGGAGCTTCGTTATGTTTGTTTTCAGATTGGAAAAGATATTTCACAAAGGGCCAGGTTCAAAGTGATTCATAACTAGGAAAGAAGTACCATTCCTCAGGAAAAAAAATAATTAGCTCTTCCTCCACTAATGTTCAGGTCAATGCTTTGTCAATAACAGTAACTCTTCTTCACCAATTTAGTGCAGCCTATAAAGATCATTATGACTCATAATTACAGATGCAGATTTATGTCAAAATGCATATATAAATCTCCAGTTCTGGCGATGGGTCACCCTTATCAGAAAAAAAGATTTGTGTAAGGAGACACTCTCCTTGATCCTGCTGGGCATTTTTCTCTTTCCATTTTGGGGGTAGAATTATAAGGTTTGCTTTCAGTGACACAAATACAACCCAGTGTGTGTTACAGATTCATAGCAGGAAGGAACAGGAAGATGACTGGCTGTGGAGGTGGGTAATGGGGGTGGGGAGAGGTAAAGTTGTGGAAATAGCTTTCTGGGGTTATTGTTATCTGGCTAAATGAAGAGCACCTTTAAACACCTGCAGGCCACACACTGTAAATCAAATAAAGATGATTATCTGGGCAGAGGGAGATGGACTGAATCTCGTGGAGGCTGAAGTCTACTGCTTGATTCCAATCACAGGACAGGAATAGTCTTGACGGGTTGTCAAATTCTACAGAGGACTGAATGACCACTTTGTCCAAGATTTTTTTAATGCATTTCCTGATAAGAGAGCTGAGTTTTCAAACATCATCTGGTCTCCTGAGAACAATCTCCTTGATGGCAGAGAGGCAAGGTTTTCCAGCACCTATGGAGGACAGGCCCATCTTTCACGTGTGCACATGTAACTGCTGGAAGGCTGCTGGCCCTTCTCTTTAGTAACTGCCTGAATGCTGGATTTGGTATATTACTCCGAGGATACCCAGAAAGTGCACTTTCTTCCTGCCTGTAGATCTCAGCGGTACATACCCAACCGAAGCAAGCGCATATGTGCACAAGACCTGTACAAGGATATTCACCATATCTTTATTCATTACAGCCCAATCCTGGAGACAACCCAAATATTCATCAACAGGTGAATCAATAAACAAACTGTCACATATCCTTGCATTCAGCAATAAAAAGCAGCCAGCTCCCAATTCCCACATAACATAGATGAATCTAAAAAATGTTACTTTAAGTGAAAGAAGTCACACACAAAAGAGTGCATAGTATAGGAATCCATTTATTTGAATTTCAAGGACAGGTAAAACTGACCCATGAAAACAAATCAGAATATTAGCTATTTCTATGAGGTAGAGCGTTATTGACTAGGAAGTTACACAAAGCAATTCTAGATGATGAAAATGTTTTATATCCTAAGCAGGGCAGAGGTTAACATGGTATATACATATGTAAAAATTTCATTGGGCTATGCACTTAAAATTTGTGCAGTTTAGTGTTTGTAAGTTATAGTTCAATAGATAAAAATTTTTAAAAGCTGTGAGGAAAAATACAGGGAGAAAAGCTCATTTTATAAGAGCAATCATGAACAAAGACAGAATCACACAGATGGTCTAAAAAGTAAGTGAAAATGGATAAATGAAAAAATATGAATCTTTCACCTCCTTTCACTTTTATCACAGGACATGAAAATGCACAGCTACAGAAAACTAAAATCATTATGCAACATGCTAAGAATTTATTGAGAGCTCTTCAAAGGTTTATTTTCAAAATGTTCCTCTTAAATTAGGAAATGCTTCACTGGCAAGTGTCTTCTTAGGAAATGGTGGTGTTTAAACATAAACAGTCAGGAAACAGGTATTTTCAATTGATTCATCACAGGTCTGAACAAGAGCTTAATTAGTTAATGATACTGTCGGCCTTAACCTTACTTCAATAAGATGTAGTTTATCCTCTCGAATATTTAGATTAATTAGAGTAGGAAGCGCTGGTGTTTTACGACAAAATATTGATATGAAGTACACATTTTCCATACAGTATTCCTCTTTGGATTTGTCTTATGTTAAATACTTTCTAGCTGTTAAAAAAAAAGGTCTTAATCATATACTTGCCTTCCCATGTCACTAACAGAACAAAGAAGCTTCTTTTCAAGAACAATCATGACTGAATTTCCAAATGGCATCTGCTTCTCATTACTCAGTTGACATTTCCATTTCTGGAATTCTAAAGTTTGTCTGAAACTGTTAATGACATTTTTAAAACACTTCTGAATTTTAAAATAGACCCTAGAGATCACCAAAACCTTCCTCTTCACTAAAGATGAGGAAACTGAGATCAAGGAAGGTTAAGCTGCTCACCTGGGTTTACCTCCTCTGGCTGCTGCCTTGCGTAAAATTTGGGTGCTTGGCTTGAACTACTTGACACTGGTAGCCTCCGTGATCAAGGAGATGTCACTGCTGCATCCTTTGTGAGCATGTGCACACAGAGTGAGGTTTAGAGATCTGAGATTGAGAATGTAAGAAACTCAGCTACTCAGTTAACAAGTAGTGAATGACATGAAAACAAGCAAAACAGCTTGTAGACCACTCAGTGTACAGAACACTGGCTCATAGAGCTCTCGGTGTGTGGTTACCGGTAAGTGGACACACAGGTTTCGCTTAAGGTGTCTGATAGACGCTTCACTGTGGGGCAGCTAGAGAGCAGAAACAGAATTCCATGACTTGGGCAACCCATCCAGGATCCCTCCTGTCTCTCAGGAGCTATTCCTATTCCCCCTCTCCCATTCCTATTCTCCAATACATTTTCCTACTCTTAACCTCCAACAACAACAACAATGACAACCAATAAATACAAACAACAAACAAATAAAAAACACAATTCCATGACTGGGACCTACTCTACATCTTACAGACTATCTTTATCTGGGCACCTCATTGTTGTCTGGAAAACAGAGATAATAATATGACCTTACTTACACAAGTCAAGTCAGCAAGTCAGCCTCATCTAGATAACTTGTGAATTCTAACAAGAAAATTGTGCCCCGTCTTATTTTTCATGGTTTTCCCATTTCCACTTTCTCGTACACACTGTTCATTGAACTTAATGCCCTTCTCTTTCCATCATACTCTGTCGGGCTCCCTCGAAGCGCCAGCTCCCCCATTAATAACAGCCTTGCCCTCTGCCCCCCCCATCCGCTGACCTCCCATCACAGGCATAGCTCACTGTACACATTTTAGCATCTAATTCTTTTGGTCTTGCATGCTTTTCGATTCTCTTAGTGGATACAAGCTTTCAGTAGCCAGGGACCACATAAGGTGTTTCTTTTGCATCTTTACCAGGACCTAACATCGTGATGCTTGAAAATCATTGCAACAAAGGAATCAAAGGGGAGCAGATACTAAACATTGATCTCAGTGATGGCTGGTGAACTGCTTCTGTGGTGATAGTCTACAAACTCATATTTTAAAATGTATCTTATGTAACAGAAACACTATAACCATGGGTGGAGGGGTTTTTGCCTGGAGTGAAGCTATGACTTTCATTATAATCTACGTTTTGAAAACCTGATGTTTTCTTTTAGTCCTGTTAGAGTGTTTGCAAATTAAGTATCAAGACAAAGTCCTGCTTTGGATTTATGTATGCAATAAAGACCCACAGCTAAAAATAAAATATGAAAACATATCTCCAATTCATGTCCATGTTGTATTCTTTTTAAATACTAGGGAAGTAATAGAGTCATCAAAAATGTACAATGGAACTTGTAAAACTTATTGTGAGCATTATAAATATATTGGAAAATTGCATCAAAAGCTTTAGAGAAAGAACCCCAAGTACTTGGGATTTACTGTATCAGGAACCTTTCTTTCCCTTTGTGCTCCTATGGCTGCCTAGCATCCATTTCACAAAAGATCTTTCTCAAGTAGAGATCAGAATGCATAATTGTTTGGAAGATTGCCACTTACACTGCAACTTTGACCTTTTCAAGGCTTTGGTCCAATTTTGTGATTTGTTTAAACAAATATTTTTCCCCATTTATATGAGTTTACTGCTTGCCTTAGCCTTCCTAATTTTAATGTTTGTGTAATTTCCAGGTAGTGACCAAGACATCCTAAATGCCAGAAAGAACAAAGACAAGGAAGAGATAGTTCCTGCACCTTGTGGCTGATGTTTTAGGGCATGAGTCCTGATTCTTTACCCAGTTGACTTATTCAAGATGCCAGTATTTGATTGCTATTGTTAGAATGAAGGGGTATATCTCTACATAGCTCTCCAACTATAATATACAGGGATTTCTGATGTTCTCTTATTTTTAACTGATAACTAAAAATTGTGTATATTTGTGATGTACAACTTGATGTTTTAAAATATGCATACATTGTTGGTTTACTAAGATAATTAATGTAAACAGCACATATTTTGAGGTGAAAAAATTTAAGATCTCTTAGCAATTTCAAGTACATAATATATTAACTATAGTTATCATGTTTTAAATTGATCTCTTGATTTTATTTCTCCTATCTAGCTGAAATTTTGTGTCCTCTGACCAACATATGGCCAATCCCTTCTGTCTACTCCAGGCCCTGGTAACCACCATTTGACTTTCTAGTTTTATGAATTTGAATTTTTTAGATTCCACATATGAGTGAGGTAATGTAGTATTTATTTTTCCATGCCTGGCTTTTGTCACTTAACATAATGTCCTACAATTTCTATGTTGTCACAAACAACAAAATTCTCCTTTTATCAAGGCAGAGTAGCATGGCATTATGCATAATTTCTCTCTATTGATGAACACCTAGTTGATTCCCTATCTTGGCTACTGTGAATAGTGCTGCAATAAACATGGGAATGTAAATGTGTCCTTGGCACGTGAGTTTTGTGCCCATTGAATATATATACCCAAGAGTAGAATTGCTGCACAAGATGGTAATTCTGTTTTTTTACTTTCTAGTATCATCTTTTAATTGCTCTTCATATCACCATTCATTCAACAACTACTGAATGTCAATCCTGTGCACACGAAAGAACACACCAATACCTTTGCTATCTTGGAGATTTAGTCTAAGGTCTTCTTTTTCTTTGAGGTTCTTGGACTTTGGTCTTTCCTGCTTTACCTCAGTTCCCACCATAATGTTTTAGATGGCCATGGCAGATAGCTTGCTGCATGCCTGTGACCAGTGTGGGTTTTAGTTTTTAGCATTATTTGTTTTGCCTATGTTGACTATACAAGTCTCATCCTCAAAATATAGCATATGTATGTCATATATACATATATATATATATATGTATATATGTATAGTTTTTAAGAGTCTGGTATAATTTCTCTCTTTCAAGCCTTTGCAGTGGAAGTACTTTCTTAATAAAGTGTGTAATGGGAGCATTTTAGAAGAAAGAAAGTTGAAATTATTTTAATTTTCTTTTTATATCCAAATGTCTGTGATATTTGACAATTAGTTCATAGACTGATAGGTCCATTACTGTTTTGCAGAAGCTAATGTTATTCTCAGTAAATTATCTTTTTTACACATTCAAACATGGAATTTTCCAGTTGTGACATTTGACACCCATCACTGGTGCCATTAAAGTCCAATAGCATCAACCTGCATGTTCATTCTGAGGTGAGTACGCAGCCCACAGCTAGGCTTTTGACTCTCATCAAGGATGGGTAGCAGAAAGTGTGGTTCAATTTCACACCAAGATATGGAATCGCAGTAAAGTATACTGTGCTATTAGCATACCTAAAGTGTTAATTGTTCTTTTAGGTAGTGGTGGTTTGATGAAGTATTGGGAAGGTGGTACAGTGATCAAGATTAAGTGGAGCTTCTCTGCTACATAGGAGCTCTTTTCAGAATTGTTAATGGTATGTTCATTTCTGCAGCCACAGTGAGATTAACAGCAAATAGAAAAGTCTTTGCTTAAAGAGTAGATCCAAGAAATCAAGAAATACACAAACCCTTGTGTTAAAGGGTAGATTTTCAAAGCACCACTTATGACTATCCTACATATTCCACCCCACAGAGGCAGTTGGCTCTTCCCATCATATATACGTGTTCCACAGTAGAAAAATACGTAGGGATATAATCTGAAGCAAAGAACAGTTGAAAAGTTATGAACTGCAGTTATGAATGGAAGTTATAGATTGCAGCTGTAAAATTAGCTATATCTGTATCTATGAATTTCAAATAGATTTTGGAACATGCTTCCATTTTCCAAACAGAAATTCCAAAGAATCTCTTTTATTTTTTGAAATTCATAGCAAGACAAGTCTCTTTATTGGTTATAGGATTGAACTAAATGAAAATAGTAAAGTAGAATAATTAAAAATAATAAAATGGTAACATTTGTAGAATACTTTTAATTTGTCAAGCACATATAAATCCTCAACATTATTTTGTTAACATTTATTTTAACCTATGAAATTTTAATACTCTTTTAACTGCCGAGGAAACCGAGGCATGGGGAAATAGTTAACTCTGTCAAGCTCCTGTGGTCAGTATTTAGACTGGGGCTGAGTCTGGGACTCCATAATCCCTACATTTAATCACTTTTTCTATAATGCCTCTCAGCTTTGGCAAGAGAAAGGGAAATTCTATATTATTCTTTTTTTTATCTTATGCTGTTTATTCAAAGGTCAAATTCTATAAAGGTCAATCTATAACTTCTATAACACCTCTTCCAGATGGACATTTTGTGGTTCTTTCTAGAAAATGGCTCGTGGTTCTTCACAAAGATCTCTTTGACTTAAGGCACTCATATCCAACTTCAGAAGCTGCCCCATCAGAGTGGCTTAAAATTATCTGGTGCTTACTTACAACCTTTTTAGTAAATGCCCTTCTGGCTTGGGGAGGCTTTGGTATTTCATATTTAGTAAAAGTGTCTGCTACCTGCCCTTAGAAAATATCTTGGCTTTATGTCTCCCAGACTGCTTGTTGCTAAAGGCAAAATGTGAAGTGGAGAGTGTTGGAATTTCACTGTGCTGTAGAAATTAGGTGCAACTACTACATTAAAAGCAACGGCAGGTGCTGTAAATCTGAACTTTGTTTGGAGGGAGAAAGAGAATAAAAGTAAAACATGTGACAGTAGATAGGCTGCAAATTCCCAAGGCGAAGACAGTTTTCCTAAAGAAACAATTAAACTTTTCTACAAAGAAATCACATTTTATTTCGGGCTGCTTTTAAAATGTGACGGTATAACACAGATTTCTGAGTAATGACTCATTTGGTCAGTTTCTACCAAGACATATCATCTCTTTCATTTCTTCTCTTTACCCAATTTAAAAAATATTTCTTATTAAAGTAATTCATCTTTATTGTAGAATATCTAGAAATACACGAATAACCTCAAATATCGTAATACAGAAATAGCCACCATTAACTTTTAGCAGGTTCCCTTCTAGTATTTTTACACAAACATACATCTTAATGTAATCTATTTTTTCGTGTTTTAATATATCACAGAATCTTTCCATCTTATTAAATATTCATTGATAGCCTTGTTTTTAAATAGTTGTTTAGCATTCTAGGTGTTATTATACTATATCTTAAACCATTCTGCTGGAAATTGAGGTCATTTCCAGTTTTACACTGTTATAAACAATGCTGCAATGAACACTGCTATAGCTAAGCTGGGGACACAGTTATGATTATTTTCCTTAGGATAAATTCCCACACTGGACATGTTGATACCAGGGATTTGGGAAATACATTGTCCAACTGCTTGTCCAAAAAGACACCAATTTCTGACTGGTGTATTTCTAATCTTTCATTTGAGCACTCTTGCTGGGCTGTTATCTCTGCACCAGTAAAGCAGGGACCCTTTTTACCTGTTTGTGCAGTGAGACAGTGAACAAGCTGAAACATGCTGTCAGCTACTTTCCCATTGATTTTCATCTCCTCCTCAGTCTACCCTATTTTTCTCTATTGTACCTGGATAAGGTTGGCATGAAGGAGAGAGAAATGGTAAGGAAGCAAAGTAGGGAGAGAAGTAAACACTCTTCTAAGCCAAACTTTTGTGGATGTGATGCTTTCCTTGTAACAGAAATCTGGTAAGGAAGATAAAAGCTACTCCTTATTTGCATTTGTTTCCTGTGATGACTAACATTTGGAACACTAGATTGTGGTGTGTGGAAGGAAACAAATCAGGCTAGGCTGTCTCAGCACTCAGCACATCTTTCACACAGTGGCTGGAGTTTCCCTCTGCAGGATTCTGCCCCTCATCAGTGGGCAACACTGGGTTACTGTATGCAGTAAAAATGACTCTGGTCTTTACCTAACGCACAACTTTAGGAATCAGGCTGGTCACCTGGAGGGATGACATTCATTCTTAACTCTTAAGGAATAATTAGAAAATATGAATTCTCACTTCTTTCTTTTCAGAAAACACTTAAAATTGTCAAATATTTTTTCTTTCCTATCTATATCATATACAAATAAAATAAGAAAGTACTATCTCAAAAAATAGGAAAATGAAGAAAATATCATATTTAAATGAGAACAGTCCGTTTTGGATAAAAATAGTGTTATTTTATAGCACCAGCCCTTCATTGTCCAATTATATCTGTGTAATAACACTACAGGCAAGACTGCATTTATTCTACATAACTTACTTGTAGAGTCATACAGAACAGAAATACTGTTTTCATTTCTTCTCGTGAACAAGAAAAATAAGTAACTTAGTATGAAAAGTCCTGGGGATTAGACTAGTTAGACTGATTTGCTTCACTGAGCACAAGGAGGAAAGTAGAGCTTTCTTCGTAATAAAATAGCTCATCGAAAAATCATAGTTAAAGCAAGACTACATTTCATAACCCAAACATGAACCAAAATATTGGCCATATGCCTCCAAAGTAGTTGACAGACATGGGCTGAGTCCAAGGTACATGTAAACCAGTGTTGTCATGCATTAATCTTAGGGATAAATGGACCATTCGGCCTATGGATTCAGGGTAAGCATGCAAAAAGTAGTTTGGATCAACGATCATTCCAAATTGAATTATTCAAAAGAAGGGCTTTCTTCTATTATGTCTTTTCCTTATAAAATAAATCAGTATGCTGAATTAGACTGTGTTTTAAATGTAGCCCTTTTTCCAAAATCCTTCAAGTCAAAGTAGTTTATTGCATGTCGCATGCCTCTCCTTAACCAAACACAACTGTGTCAGATTCCATGGCAAGCTTTAATAATATGTGCCTTTACTGTGTTTTTTATTTTGACAAGCTGACTGTCACCTGCCCTACTGTGTTCCCTTAGGATAAATTCCCACACTGGACATGTTGATACCAGGGGTTTGGGAAATACATTGTCCAACTGCTTGTCCAGAAAGACTATCCCAATGCAATAGTCTTTACTGGTGGCATGTTGTAGTGAGAAAAGGAGAGAAAAGACTTTGAAGCTACGGAACACACTCTGACATGATTTTGTTAGCATCCCTAACATCTTTTACTGGGCCAACACCTCCCTCACTCATTTGGCGTTTCAATAATCTCATAACAGCCTGTCAGCCAGGCAACATGTGAGACACAAAGGAAGCACCTTTCTAAAGAGGAAATGCAAAGTCTGATTTACTGACTTTATACCATGGCACCAGATAATGATGGAAAGAAACACCATTTAACATTTTTTTTACAAAACAAAGCTTTTTTGGCTTCCCTAAATGACAGCAAAGATTTCTGAGCTCTATCTAGAGAGGTAAACACCCAAGAAAGAGTCATACAATGCAGTGGTCCTCAAACCCTGGCACCCTTGAAGTGTGAGGGTTTGGCTGAAGCACTTCTGGAGGTCCTGGGGCTGGCGGACTCCTCCTTCACCTGGAGCAGCCTTGCTTTTCTCTGGAATTCTACTGTAAACCTCTTTCTAAGTGCTCACTTAAAGGAATGTTTCCTTAGCAATAATAAAGTGATAGCAATGACAAGCATAGAAAAGTGCTAGTGAAACTATCAAAATGTGATCTAACAATGATTAAAACCTGGTCTGGATGTTAACTCACCCACAGACACTAGCGTTGAAAACTATTCTATTTGTAGACAATTTTTGTTTATTTATTTATTTTTATTTTGTTTTAAAGATTAAAACCAAGGAAAACAACGCAGAATAAAGTCAATCAAAACAAACCAGTGTAAGTGACACAGGACTTCAAAACAATACGAAATCACACAATAGTTACCATAATGCCTCTTGTTGTCTTCAAAATAGCTGCAGATACCTTCAGACATAGTAAAATCAAGCAAAACAGAACAGAATAAAACCAATAAAAACAAAACAATGAATGCAATGAAGGACTTCAAAGTAAGACAATTGTAAATCCAAAATGGCTACCATAATATAGCTTGCTATCTTTGTAATAGCTGCCCATGCCATTGGACATAACAAAATCAAACAAAACAAAATAGAATAAAATCCAACCCAACAAAACAATGAAAATGATGAAGAACTTCAAAACAAGATAACAGGGAATTAACAATGGCTACCACCTTCAAAAGGAGATTCCCCACTAGATGCCACACTGCATACAATCATCCTCTGAATAGATGATCAGACCACCAGCCCTAGACCTGCAAAGTCAGTGAAACACCAGACACCACAAGCATCAAATTGCATTTCGCCTCAATAGCTATCATTGCAGCCTGTGTTTCTCCAGATCAGCTGGTGGCTTACAAGGGGTTGGGGGTAGGAGGGGTGGGGATTGTTTGGCTCTTCTTGTTTCCCAGCCTGTACGCTGGAAGGGGCTGGAGACTGGCTGTCCCTCGTGGTGGCGGCCCACACATGTCACTGGTTTGCAAGGAGAGCTTGCTTCTTGATGAACTCTGGTTCTCTTCCCTCACCCATTTATTTATTTATATTTATCCATTTTTTTTAAAATGATGAATAATATTTTGGTAATTTTTAACAACTGAAACTCTGGAAATGCAAAATTCTATACACACTGGAAACAGTTTCCACCTTGATCCCTGCCCCACTTTACCCAAATGAACCTTTGAGCGTGGACTGTCATCAGTTTCACATGGATCTTCTCGCCCTCATTTCACTTAGGAAGACCAAATCTTCAAGCATTTAATAATACACAGTTGTCAGAACCTGGCTTCTGGGATGCTTTTGCTTCCTTTTCAGGTGGCTTTTTGTTGGCTTAGGCAGAATTCCCCTGTGAGCAATAGGGACCTTATGTTCTCCACTGAGCTTTTTCTCCAACTCCTGCACAAGCCAGGCTTGGGTTTTCACTACCTTCAATTTCTTTGACTGATGTGAGCCTTAAGCTGAGGCCCAAGTTCCAAGTTCATCACCAACTTCAGAAGTGCCTGGGAGATGCTGGACTCTAACTCTTCCACCTTCTAGCTCTTGGCTATCACAGCTTTCACACTGAAACTGAACATGACCTTCTTTTTGTTTAATATGAGTATAGGAAGGGGCCCAGCTCTCCTGAGATTAGACAAGTCCTGGGCCTAGCATTTAATGAGTGTTCAGTAAAAGCTTGTGAAACAAATGAATGGGGAGGGTATGAAACCAATATTTAAAGAACTAATTATGAATCTTGATTCCTTGATGGACTTCGGGTTTTTCTTCTGTTTCTTTTTCTCAAACTGCATGAGGAATATAAACTAGATCAGTTTTGAGATCCTACCCACCTCTGACTGGAGTTATGACCCAAGAAAGGTGTGCTGTGTTGGAACCAATTAGAAAGGGAAAGACTAAGTCTTGAATGTTGATGGTCAGATGGTCACTGAAAAGCAGCCTCTAGTAGCGTCCATAATACCCAGCATGGCCTGGACCAAAAGTTGTGTATCACTTTGCTGTCCACTAGCAATTGCACACGCATCCTCAGGGTACCTTCAGCCTCATTTCTGAACTAACAAAATGGAAGTTCAACAAAATACGCAATTTTTTAAATGTCACTCAGTGGCAGAGTTGGTAATAGGACTTTGGTCTTGAGAGTTCATCAATGGCATGTGCTAAAAAATACGTGAAAATCTTCTGTGGCCTTGTTACGCAGATTGAGATGGGGAGCTAAAGAGACAGAGTCATCCCACAGAGCTGGGTAGCTCAGTGTTCTTGCCTGAGAAGGAGGCCCATAACTGAAGTCTCATAATTTTCCATCCAGAGTGTCACACATGAAATTTTATGGCCTTTTGAAAGGTGAGTGAGTAGATTTGATTCATTGGAAGTCAGAAACAGCTTTTTAAACATTTGGAAATCAAGATAGGTAGTTAGTCTGCCTTGTAAAATTTTCTTATGGTTGTCACCGTTAGAAAAATTTATCTTCCCTTAGTAAACTGCAAAGCTTATTCAAACCTATGACATCTTTGGCTTCAGTCATTGTTAGTCCAGGGTTTTAATTTAATCCATGCTGTATCTTAATTCATGTGATTCTGGAAAGTAGCGATTTGTTTTGCTATCAACCAGGTTTCGTCCATGTAAAATAGGTCACCAAGATGTCACATTTTATGAGGTTATTTATATCTCTTCTCTCTTCGGTCTGCAGTTTTGTGGGTTATTTTTCTTCACTGTATTAATGAGAGGAGTTCAGCTTACTGAATTTTGCTTGTTGAAGAAATTGGCATCTGGGAATGGTAAGTAAACAAAAAAGTATGAAAAGTGAAATATTGAAATCTTTTGGCTAAGAAAAGGTAATCAAAAGCTTAAACTGAAAAATGGTCTTTATTTCCCTATTTGTAAATTGATATAATCTGTGCGTGTAACTTTCAAAATCACACAATTATTACTTTAATAATCTTTGCTTGAGTTTTGCATGTAAATATGTTGTAGCAAAACAATCTTTTTGATGACTTTTTTTAAAAAGGTCTTATCCACTAACTAGTTTCTAGACATATGAGCAAGATAACTTTCTGCATATCAAAGGTAGTTAACAAATGGCAATTATGTGCCTCTTAACATACAAATAACTGTAAATTCTAACTTGTCCTAATTATTTCTAATAATCTCTGTGGAGACTATTACCTTAAAAAAGTGTGTATGTGTTGATGATAGAAAGCAGGTCGAAAGGCACTGATTTATTACAACCCTTCATTAAGGTTAAAAGCATTCCAGTGAGATGAAGACATCTGCCTTGTATTTTCACATTGCAGAAGAAAAGTTAAGGACAGGAAGAACAAAAAGAAAGAAAACAATGTTTCAAGTTGAATTCAAGCCAGGCTTGAAGAAAACAATTCTTGCTTCCTATCCTTAAGAGTTCCATGACTATCACTTATTATTATGTGACTAAATATGTTTACTACTGTACATTGATCATGAACACCATGCTATGTCCTTCGATTATTTTTTAAATTTTTGCACATAGTTAATCAACACTGGCGTCTCTCGGTTTTTCTTTCTTAAAAAAAAAATTAACAACGAAAGCTACTACCGCAAATAATTAAGATGGGCTAATTACACAGTGTCCTGGAAATGATTTTTAAAATGGGCCATTTCTTTCCACTTCTTTTCAAGGTAGGACTGGGTAAGATTGGCAATTACAGGGTTTAGTGAACAGTCACTTGATATCTTGGAAATCAAAGGAAAGGGCCACTGGAGAGAGGCTGAACTTAGCTGTTGCCGGATTTTTATCTCTCTCAATGAGTGCCACTGACAGGAGCCACATGTGTTACTTACCTTAGCCCGGGAGAAGAACATGGGTGGCTTTGCGAGGAGCTGGGACTGCCTGTGTGTGCATGTCTACCTGCGATCTCGTGGACACATCTGATGTATTTATGACGCTTAATAAACACCTGGAGCCACATGTGAGCTTGGGGACTGTGTGTTTCTCTCAGTTTAAAGGATTATATGTGAATATTCAGGTTGATTTTTGCCTTGGAATTAAAATCAATCTTTGTACTTAATGTTTGTCACTGCACAAAAACATTCATGGGTGTGTAAGCTGCCCTTGGAAATGGCAGAGGAAAGATTTATAATTAGGCTTGTGGTTATCCAAGTGAAAATAAGAAATATCTTAAGCAAAAATGATTACCCTCAAAGGATTAAGTTAGGGATTTCACTTAAGTGCTCACATAGATTTCCCTCATGTTGTGATGTCAGAGCTCTTAAGTGGCATTTTATCAGGAAAAGCTGATGAAAATGATGTCTTCAATTGTGTTCATGGGGTGTATTTTTTCTATACTTTTACCTTTACTCTACTTACATTACTATATGTGAAGCAAACTTCTTGTGTTCTATAGGAAATAGTGGGGTTTTAGCATACAGTGGGGTTTGGGGAGTTCACGATTTAAAAAAGATAAAACCTCAGCCAGCCACGGTGTCATTCAATCCTGCAATCCAAGCACTCTGAGAGGCTGAGGCAGCAAGATTGCAAGTTCAAGCCTGACCTGGGCAATCTAGTGACTTAGACAATATTGTAAATTTTTTAAGTGTGTGTGGGAGGTGTTAGGGATGCACTGTACCCCAGTACAAAGGCTCTGGGTTCAATCTGCAATACCGCAGAAAATGAAACCTATTCTGTTCATCTCTGTTTTATTTTTTGGTTTTGTTTGTGGTACTGAAAGTTGAACCCAGGGAGCACTGAGCTACATTCCCAGTCCTTTTTATTTTATTTTGGGACAAAATCCTTCTAACTTGCCCAGGTTGGCCTTGGATTTCTTAATCCTCCTGGCTCAGCTCCTGAGAAGCTGGGATCACAAGTGTATGCCACTACATTTGATGTTGATAGACCATTTATATTTAACGCAACTATTGCAATGTTTACATTTAAACATTGGTTTGATATTTAACTTGTTCATTCTGTTTTTTATTCATCCCCTTTCCTCCCTTCTTTTGTATTATAGAAAATTTTTTAGAATTCTTTTTTTATTGTGGTTTTGAATATAACTTTTATATGGTTGAATTTTGGGAGAGCAGTTGTTCTCAGGATTATATAATATGTACTTAACTTCTCATAATCTACTTAGAGTTAGTACATTGCCATTTCAAGCAAATGTAGCAAATATACCACTTTATTGATTTTTCCATCTCCCCCATAATGTTGGAATTGGCATAATATCAGTCCACATTTAAAATTCTCTCAGAGGATGTTATAATGTTTTCCTTTTCAACACTTCAACCTTTTTTTTAAAAAACAGAACAGTGTACTCTCTATATTCATGCACTTGCCATTTCTGAAGCATTCTTTTCCTTTTTGACATCCCAAGTTTCCTTCTGATATCACTTCCCTTTCTGAAAAACTTCCTTTAGCAATGAAGTATCTCAGTTTTCTCTATCTAAGAATATTTATTTTGCCTTAATTCTGGATATTTTCTCTAGATACAGAATTCTGTGTTGATATAGCTTTTCTTTCAGCACTTGAAAATTTCTATTATGCTACTTTCCACTGTTGTTCAGGTATCTTATGAGAAATCTTTGCTCTACTATGTATAATACCCACATTTTCCTTTGACAACTCTCCACATTTTTCCTTTGTCTTTAGTTTTCAATAATTTGGTTATGATGTGAGTTTCTTTGAGTTTATCCTGTAGATTGTTCATTGAATTTAACTCTTCAGGGTTATGTCTTTCATCAAATTTGGGGAGTTTTCAGCCATTATTTCTTCATTTCTTTTAGCAACATACTTTTTCACTGTCTTATAAAGTTTTAAGTGTAGTGCTTTCAGTAACCTTTAAAAAGAAGTTTTCAAATATGCAAGTCCTAAGTCCTCTAATGTCATGAGAAATATCATGAGTAAGTAATGAACTATGAAATAGCCATGACAAAATCAATGCAGTGTCATTTAACAAGATGGGCATGGTTGTAAAGATTTATTCATACACTTGTATAAGATGCATACATGACTCTAAAACTTGCTCGATCTGACTCTTGTGCCTGAAAAAAAAATCCTATAATATAGGATAATTTTAGCTCATGGGTAGTCCTTCTATTCATATGAACATGTGTGTGCATGCAACATACAGACATTCCAAAAATTGAATATTTGGAATCAGATTTCCTTAAAATAGTGGCTGTTAAACTTGAATACATTTGCCTTCAGAGTTTTTCCTTCAATAATCCTGGGATGGGGCCTAAGAATTTGCATTGCAAATAAGGATGCTAGCAAACCTCAACACTGCTGACTCTGGGGTCACTGTTAGAGAATGACTGTCACAAGGGAAGGAGCAGAGCACCCAGAATTTGATGTGACCCTCAAAGGCATAAACGAAAAAGTAAATTAAAATTTATGGTTTTTTATACATTATATGAGATTTACAAAGAACAAGTTTATTCTGGTCTTGAGCTGACTTCATATCACAATTAACTTTTAAAGTTTTGAGGAAAATGAACATTTTCAGTTAGTTCAATTGCCATTATATGATTGTACATACACTACAATGCATATGTGGTATACCATACTAATAATGTAAGTCAAAACGAGAATAATTCAGTCCATCACAGAAATTACCGGGCTTCCCTAGAGTCAAAAACTTTTAAAAATGGATCTTCTGAATTGCTTCTCAGACATTCAGCGTTAATGTAGTTTTTAACCTAGAGCAATGTTGGTAAACTATGGTTTGTGGGCTAACCTGCCTCATGGTCTATTATTATGTGGCCAGTGAGCTAAGAATGGATTTTAAATCTGTAAAATGTGAGGAAGAAGAAGGAGGAGGAAGAGGAGGAGAGGAGAAAAGGGACAATGTCATAGAAATTTTATGTGATTAAACTGGGCACAGTAGTGTGTACCTGCAACCTCAGCTACTGGAGAGGCTGCAGAAGGAAGATCTCAAAGTCAATGCTTGCCTGGGCAACGTAGCCAGTGCCCATCTCAGAATCCATCAATCAGTAAATTATATGTGGTCCACAACATGTAGAATACTTATAGTTTGATCACTTATGGAGAAAGTTTACTTACCCACATCTAGAGCATCCTGTAGTTATGTCAAAGAGACAGAATTGGAACAACAATTTAAACTATGTTTTATTTTTGTTGTTGCTGTTGTTGCTGTAGTTGTTAGATTGCTCTTATTCAAGTCTTAACTCTACTAATCACTTGCTATGATTTTGGACAAATTAGCAAAATCTTTTTCTGCATCCATATCCTCATGTACAAAATGCATATGATAAAGTCCCTAACTCAGGACTACTGTGTGACTTAAATGGCTAGTACACGTGAAGTTCATAGAGTGGCACCTGGTCCAGAGTCAGCACAAATTAGACATGAGGTCTTACTTCCCACCTGATGGAGTACTGTGTGAACCCTAGAGTGATGTTATACTAAGCTTTCATTAAAATGTATGTGTGCGTGTGATTCTGATTGATATTAAGTGAAAAGGAACACAAAGCACACATTGGCCTATACATACTGTAGAACAAGTAAAACATCAAACCTGTGCACTGGAAAAGAAACAGGAAAATGCTGCAGTTTATGAGTGATGGCCACGTCAGTTTGATAGGCCTATGAAAAAAATTTCTCCCTTCTATCTTGCTGCATTTCCAAATTTTCTAAACTGCACTATGAAGTTGAGCTCATAACTGAACCTCAGGGGTAGCTTACCCTTTCTCAAGGTGCTTATCTCTGAGATAGGATAACAAGATGAGCTAAAGCCGTGCTGGTCACCATAATTCTGCCAGTATTTATTTTGGTCTCTGGAAGTCGGGCCCCTCACATTCTTTGTACATAGTTGTATTTAATTAGGACTGGAGCTAGCCATAAAATGTGCATTAATTGTCGGTTATTTCATAAATGATGGCCAAAATAACAGCCCTTGATAGGAACTGTTTGGGGGTAAGCACCATTTGGTCTGTTCATCTTCCAAGGTTCCCTGCCCCAAGCAAGAGATTTCCATTTGTTATCTCCTTTTATCCTGGAGAATTACTAATCCTGCACTGCCATATTAAGTACCAATTAAGCAGAGATTTGTCATTCCTGCTCGAGAACATTGAGCTGGGCTGTGGCTACATATTTCACAGACTTCTGACAGAAATTATTTTAATTAGACTGCTGCTAGCAGCATTTAAAATAGTCTGTATGGCTAGAGAAAGGAAGAATGGCTCCTCAGTCAGATAATTTACTTATTTTTCTTTTTCACTCACCATAAATCTTAGGATTGTGGTTATTAAGCCTTTAGAGGGGGAAGGGGACAGTCAGGGAAAGAAATCAGCTAAACTTTTTATCTTACTTTAAATACCACAAAAGAAAAATCTCCCACAGCTTTATTGAAGGGGAAGAAATTTTTTTAAAAGAAAAATGTGTTCAAGCAAAATCTGACACCAACAGGATATTTTTACATTCTAAATATCTAGCCTGTTTAAATAATAAAGAGGACCCATGTACCTTTTCTGTATAATGGAAGTGGGCCCTTTCTTTTTTATTTCGTTATGCCTCTTCTGTCAAAGTTGAAGGTATTACTTGGCAATTATTAAGTTAATCTGACACTGAGGAACAAACATAACGAACTAAACTGAACTCCACATTTTGATTAAAAGCACAAGATTTGCAATTTTAGAAGGATATGTTTTATTTCATTGACCCATTTACTAAGATGAGAAATTGAATGAATACAACTTTTTCTTTTTGAAAACTTTTAAGCAAGGATTATTCTTTTAGTTCTCAGAATTTCTAATCAATACCTAGTTAATCGAAGTGTTGTTCAGTTTATTTCTAACTTTCTGATTTATTTAATCTGATTATAGCACATTAAATATGCTATAAGACCTAACTATTGAAATGCACATTTTCCTTTGACTTCCTCACTCACACATATGGTCTAATCCTCCCTTTGTGAAGCAGCTACAACCCCATCATTTTATCTTTAATTGACATTTTAATGGTTTATTTTAGAAGTGTTCTACATGAAAGCCGACAAATTCCAAAGTAAAGGATGAATCCAATGACTGTAGGTAGTACGAGATCTTGAAAAACAAGTTCAAAGACCCTTTCTCTGCCTATCACTGAAAATGGAAAAAGTCAGTATCACATGATTTAATAGGAAGATTGAGAGAAAAGAGCTGGTTTGGATATAACATGAGGAACACTGAGCTTCCCATGGACGCTCGACAGACCTCAGGAAGTCACACGTGGCTTGTGATCGCTCTACCAGACTATTTTCACCATTCATTAAAAAACATTTTTAGAAGAGGAAGCATGAAGACAAGGTTTCACTTCTTAATATAAAGCTTTAGAAATACTAGGCTGTATAACTGTTGAAGAACTTGTGTTTAGAAAATGTGAGGTTAGAAGTGCTATTGGATTGTGAGAACCCAAAGATGACCACAGGGAATGACAGATGTGAATTAGGGGAACCACACCCATTGGAGCTCTGGAGGTGGGAGACAGTCACCCCTGCCATGCCTGTGTGGTAGGTAGCTTCATGAGAAGACAGGCACACAGCTACAGAGGGGTGGCTGTGAGTGTGATAACTGGGTTCTTCCTTGAAACAGTTATTGGCAAGGAACTATTATTGACTAGGAATTAGTGGCAATTGGGATGGTAATGAAATCATAATCTTTATCTGATTTCTAACTCTTCAGAGTCAAATTCTTGAAATTAAATTTCTTTCTAGTAATTTTGAATGAATATCATGTTTCTATTTAAGTGCTCATCATAATTTTAATTTTACAAAAACCAAATTATCATTGGCCAGCATAGAAATTCCAAACAAATGCTTATAAGATTATTTGTTGTAAAATTCAGGTTAGGGAAGGATATGAACTTACAATCTCAAGATGAATTTCTGCCATGCTTTAAAACAAGCCATTCTCTTCTCCTTGCTGATATATGTTCTCTTTGGTGTCTTCTAAAAGAGATCACTTTTATCTACATTGAAAATTTGGTAAGGTCAGTCACATTCCTCTCTGATCTACCCAGTTGTCTTAGCAAACAATTCAGCAGCTGTGTATCTCCTACTCTGCTCCAGTACTTAACTTCACTGTGCATAGATTGACATGGCCTTTCGGACTAAAAAAACCAATCACAGGTGGTTTAAAAAGAAAGAAAGAAAGAAAGAAAGAAAGAAAGAAAGAAAGAAAGAAAGAAAGAAAGAAAGAAATATTTTATCAAGTGCATTATCACCAATAATTCAGGGACAAAGAATTTGGTTTCTCCTGAATTACTACCAGATTCATAGGATGCAAACCTTGAAGACAGAGCCCCTAGTTCATTGCTTTTCAATGTGTATCCACATGACAGCAGCAGCAGCTACTGGAAACTTGTTAAAATGCAAACATTTAACCCTTGCCCCAAACCTAGTGACTCAGAAACCCTGCAGTTCAGATCCAGTAATCTACAGTTTCATAAGGTTTTCAGGTGATTCTGATACGAAAATTTGAGAACATTGCAATGGTCCAAACTTGAGTACAGTGCAATTCATGTGAGGAGTTTTAAATATCGCTCATGCCTGTGTTCCAACATTAGAAATTCTAATTTAATTGGTTTGGGGTGTGACCCCAGAATCAGTCTTTTTTAAAAAAGTTCCTTGGGTGATTCAAGAGTGCAGTGATAATTGAAAACCACTGGAACAGCCCAGACAGAAATAGCTCTAGTTTCATCCATTTCTTGGCAACAATTACCCATTGCTTGGTGCACACCCTTCCAGAAAGTTAAATGACTACTCATCCTTCTGAATTTTTACTGCCTAATGTTTCACTGCACATTGATGAGGGAGGTTTGTTTTTCCTTAGCACTTTTACTTTTCTAGTCCCTTCACATTAAAAATTTTTTCCATTATAACCATATGTTAGTGTCTTCGGGATTCTCATGCTTTTGCAGTAATCAACTACAATGGGATTAACAAGTTTTGTTAATGTCTTTAAAATGAAATACGGACACATAAAACACAACTCTCATGTCATTGAGTGGTGACAAGCATATTCACTTGCTTCACTCTGGAGAGTCATTTTGTCCTCATCTCAAAACTTTCTCATTAGACAAGCTATTTTACATGATTACGTCTACATTTCCTTTGGGGATTAAATTGAGGCAGGACTAACATGCATACAGGTGGAGCTACACGTATAAACCACTTCTCATTATAAGGCATCCATAGAAACTTTGCTGGTATTTAACCAATATTATACTTGTTCCTTTATCTAGGCAACAAATATTCATTGGGAAGAAACTATATATTCAAGTAAACTTCCAAGAAATAGTACTGAGTACCCATGCCATTAACAGTACTTCAACAGATACTAGCAAACAGCTACCCATTACAAGGTGGTCTGGCAGAAATTTTGTCAAAAAAGAATAGCCTGTAGAACCACATTCAAAGATTTTTACAATTTAATGTTGGTGGTGTGTGGTGTTGACCCTCCAGAGAATGGTAATGAATAGGAGCACGGATGAAAGCGCAGCTTGTCATTGCCACAAAACTAGGGGGATGGCTTAGCCTTCTGCCCTGTGATGTACAGTAAAATTCAATTAATCAGATTCTTACTGAACATATGCATTTTCTATGTAAAAGACATGGTACTGTTTCCAAGTTGCCAAGCAGCAACAACAGAAAAAAAAAAACTGTGACTGATACATTACTAGAGACAAGTGTTGGTGGCCCTAGTAGATCTGGGCTACAGAACTCCATTTTCCTGGGTGGCCATACCTGCTTGACCGTGGCTGGGTTGTTTGGTGGTTGGGGGTTGCTGAATGCCATGTGAATAAATGCATTGTCTATTATATGCAGGTTTCACCCTGTGTAAAGCAATGGAGTAAAGCAATGGAGACATTTTTTATGAAAGCGGTTATTCACTGGCTAAAGGTCCAATGAGATTTGGGGAATGTCTGCTATCTGACTCTCCATTCTGATGAGAAGTCAAGAAAATGCTCGTGGGAAGATTAGAGTCTGAATTAACATTCTGCCTGCCTTCAGAACCCTGCCCCCTAAATAAACAGGACAGCCTTCTCTTTCCCCAGCCCCAGCGCTCCTCAGCCCGCTCAGAGGTCAGGATCCACTTGGTGGTTCTGATCCATTTCTTAGCATTTGTAGGTTAAAGGTCGATTGGTTTTTGGGTGCGCCGTAGTTTCCAGGGATCCCAGCCCTCAACTTTTCACACATTGTGTTTTGCAGTTAGCACAATTTAACTTTGGGGCATGTGGCCAATGCCGAGACTGGGGAGAGAAGGATGGGCGTCAGGGGGGATGTGGCCAGGAGGAAATAAGAGCAAATTCCTCCAAAACGATCTGACAGGAAATGACAGAGTATCGGTCTCATACCACCCCACTCGGCCGCTTATGGAGGGAAAAGGCCTTCCTAATCACGGAGCGGTGCCAGAGCGCAGTAGGTGAGGATGATGAAATAATAAAGCATTTCCCGTGTGTGTTTTTCATTAGGCCTGTTTTGTTTCTCTTCCAAGTGCTGGGGAAACAGAACAGGAGCTCGCTTGAAGCGTACTCAGCGCCGCCTCCCCAGGGACCCGCTGTGGTGCGCTAACGGCAGGGGCGCCCCGGGTGGAGTGGGTTCTAACACCTTCCTAATGGAAATCATGATTTGTAAAGCCCTCTTTATGCCCTTCGCTACATAATTAGTGACCCAAAGAGCTAAAGATTAAAACTGCTATTCTGACTCCCAGCATTTTTGAAAATTTGGCAAAACATGAAATGTTCCATTTGGAGAGCCAAGCAGGTAGAGGTCTTTGAGGAGACCCAGCCCTGGCTGGTGGGGCTGGCCCCCAAATCACTCAACACTTATTACATAGAAATTAACTGGCTCGATGTCAATTAGTGAGAATTTGTTAGCAGACATATCCAATGGACTTCTCCCTCACACAACTTAGTACAGTGGTTATGGAAAATATCTGAATATCCTCCATCTAAACTGACTTAGTGTTAGGTACTCCAAGTTGTGACGGTCCCCTTTTCATGTGTGTGTGTGTGTGTGTGTGTGTGTGCGCGCGCGCATGCGTGCGAGTGTGGTGTGTGCGTGTGGTTTGTGTGTGTGGTGTGTGTGTGTTTTCAAGGCCAAGGCTGAACATCAATTTTTACCCAGATCTCAGAGAAGATAATTAAGAGGAACTCAGAGGCTGGCTGGAAAATTCTCTCCAGCCCTAAGACATAACCAATCCAAAATGCCTGTTGTTAAATGGGTCATAAAAGCACTGGGAAATCAATATTTGACTTTCTCTTTCAGGAACAGTGGCTGCTACATGTAGTTTCAGATCAATCTGCTATCGTCTTTGTGCCTGAGACCCAGATAATTCCTGGGTTAACTCTGGAGACTTTGAAGGTAGAAATCTCATTTGTTTATCTTTTTATAAGTCATTGCCCTCCCCATTCCAATATTGGGCAGACATTGTAAAATAAACTTTGGGATAAGTAAAAGAAGGACTCATTTTATTAAATATCTAGGAGAAATGCTCAGGTGACCTGAAAATGTAATTAAACTTGTAAATAAGCAGATTACCGGCTGAAAAGCGAGATTGATAGATGAAACCCTTCAGCTAAAAGGGATTGCTTAATGGACTGGACAACAGTCTTGGACTCTCTCCACCTCAGAATCACAGGTCCAGAGTCAGGCAGGCTCCACTCCACCCCCCCACCCCCCCACCCCCCGCTAAGATAAATGAAGCTCCAGCAGGGTGCTGTGAAGAGGGCCCGGAGGTGGGACCTGGGGCTGCAGGCAGACACGCAGATGCGCCATGCTGCAGCCTCCCAGACAGGTGCTTCTAAGGAATTCTCCAGACTTCCCACCCAGGAGGCCTGAGCAACTTGTTCATCTCAAATGCTCAAAGTTATTTTTGGCTTTTTGAGACGAAGATATTAATTGCACTGGGCAGTGTAGAGCTGAAAATGAAATTAAAACCTCAGAGGGATAAAAATAGGGTGGAACAATGAAAAATTACCTGTTGTAATTGTAAAGGTACTTACACCATTAAAAGAAAAAGAGGCCAGATATTCTACCTTCTTCATGTCAAATATGACTAACTTTCTGAATGTGAGCTTTTGAACCTTCTTTTTTGAAGGTGGGTTATGTGGTTTTAATGCCATAAATTTTGACTGTTCTATAAAACTGATAATAGGTGTAGTTTAGGTATTTAGAGTATTTTTGGATTTATCATCTTAGTCTTATGGTTTTTAAAAAAAAACTTATTAAACTAGATTTAAATGAGTGGTTCCCTATGGTGCAGTGTGATACTTCCAGAAATTGACAATGTCAAAACAATGTCTTTTCTCTGGTGCTGACAGCAACTCTGTAACCTATACAATCAATGTGATTTATCCTAAGGCACAGGTGACAGCCCGGAGTTCAGAATAGATTGTCCAAATCGAGTTTTTGTTTGCAGCTGTGGGTATCCAGGTCTTTTTGCTTCAGGACAAAAGATCAGCCCTTAAGCCAGCATCTCACGGTCAAATTCACTCACAGTATGATTTGGTCCACAATATTTACTACTGTCCCTGAGGGGATAACCGGATGGATGCCTCAACAAAACCCAATTTCCAATCTAGTTTTGCCAAACAAAGCATGTCTGACTTTCAAACTAGGAAAGGTAGAATTCTGTCCTCTTTTTACTTCTGGCAGATAGCAAAGGTATAGTTCTCATTCCTATCTATATCCATAAAAAAATATCCTGAAGGTTGTGGCACTTGTGCTGTTTAGCAAGCTAACAAACTGTAGTTTCCATCTGGTGATGAAAACAGAAAATGAAAAAAAAGAATAGCTTCAAGGCACATAGGCCACGGTATATATTCAACCTTGAATAAAGTGAAGGATGATTTTGATGCTAACACCCATTTATCCTCCCAGAGTTAATCATCAGTAAGTTTAGTACAGTCATAACTTAGTATTTTGCTGGTTTGAAACTCATCGAACTTTGTACTAAACTCATTTTTATATGGAAATTTTTTCCCAGTACTCATGATTAGGTTGGTGCTAGATTCACAAATCACAACTTACTGGCGTTGATTGCCTCACAACTCATTACCCTTTGTAGCCCAAATAATCTATTTGATACTCATTGTTTTTGGTACTCATCATGCTTCTTAGAACCAATTAACCATGAGTACCAAGGTATCACTGTAATTCCCAAAGTACCCCAATTTATTTTGTCATTTAAGCAACTCATTTAACTTCCCAAAACCTTATATTCTGCGTTCTTCATCTTATTCTATTGTGCATCATGGGTGGATTGTTTGGTTCTAGAAGGATTCAATATCCAAATTAAATATGAGTCTGTGGTCTTTAATAACTATCCCAGACCATCTATGGAAAGACCTCCCCTCCTCAGGTATTTGCCGTGATGTGACACCCAGCAGGGATGATAGGTGAAGTTACTTTTTAAAAAATGACTCTAAGGGACCAAGAACTGAACAAATAAATATTCTCTGATTTCCCATGAATTGACTCAAGGCCTGTCAAAATAGAGTTCTTCAAGAGAAGAGAGAGTCTGAAAGTTGCAAGAATCTTTTTCAGTATTCCTCAGTTACTACCAAGTGCATATAGAAAATAGTCCAGAAACTAAGAAATTTGGAAAAAGAATTATTTCTTAGTTTTATTTCTTAACATTTGTCAGATAATCAGTTAGTGATATTGTGAGCACATGGATAAATTGGTGTGTGGTACCTACAGTGATATGCCAGAGGGGTGTTTACCTCTAGAATATACAAGAGGGTGCTTATTGATTTGGAATTTAGTCTTGATCTTCAGCTGCCCTTCTGATATGGGTCACGTATTCTAGTTGACTAGAGTGATGTCACCACAGCCTGAGGGATGAGAAAGCATCATGGTCTAGCAAGTAAGCCAGGAGCCAGACTGGCTGGGCCTGAATCTCAGCTATCTCACTTTCTTTCTAGGGAAGCCCTGGAGAGTTATGGAGACTTCCCGTGTCTTGGTTTTCTCATCTATAAAACAAGAGTTAGTTCTTATACTATTACCCCAGAGTTTTTGTGAAGGCTAAGAGTGCACAGGAAGTTGGTTTCAGTAGGCATTAGGCGTTATGATTACTATCTCGATTTCCTAGGCTCCTCCTTGCAGCAAAGGCCTACTGTGGTGGGAGCTCAGAAAAGGTCCTCTCTAGAAGTGATGCTTATGATAGCTGACTGTGCAGAGCACAAAGTGAGGCTTCTTGATGTTTCCCTCTCCAGAACGCCTTCACCACAGTCCCTTCCACACAGCAGCCTGCTCGGTTCAGCTTCTAGAATGTTCTCAGCCCTTCCCTCTCTGGCCAAGACTTCCCACATTCTTCTTCCTTTTGGGTCTTTTGATTTCCAGGCAGCTTTATTTTTCCACACATGCAGATGAACTATGTCTCTCTGCTTCTCCCTTCTGCTTCCTCCCCATCATCCCAACCTATCCATTACTGCTGGTAGGAAAGAATCCTTCATGTGAGGAAGGAGGGAAAGGCTGTGAATAATTACCGGTTTAATATTTTTATCTCTGTCAGAGTAAATAACTTTCTAAAATACATGAAGATGATCCTATGAATCTTTCTAATCTGAAGGCAATACCTGGAGTCTAGTCATTGGCATCTATTGCAGTGACAAATTTATTTTTTTAAATATACTATTTGCTGTCGAGCACACTGGCAGTGTGATAGAATCATTACTTTATTATTATTTGTTGTTCTTAAATTACTATAGCAGTCTACATTAAGAAACCTACTGAAGCTTATATTTCTCTTTTTACTGAACTATCAGTATGGATTGAAATTAATTTCAAATCATTCCTTAAAAAGAACATTTAATGTTTCCTTGTTATTCACTACTTGGTTGACAAAGACAAATTCTATTTTGAAATATTATGTGACATTACCTGATACTGTTTTCCTATAAAGAAAAAAAAGTGCACCTATTTTTCTGTTTAATGAACTAAGATAACTGAAGGCTATGGCGCTCGATACATCTTGTGGCTTTTATGATTTTGTCCAATTTTGCAAGATTCATAATTCACAACTCAAATGGAGAAAGCAGGGGTGGACATGAATGGAAATTACTAACTCATTGGGTCGCACTGCTGAGTGTAAATGCCCGAGAGTGACTACACTGCGATGTGCCAAGCTCTTCTCCAAGTGCACACTAGGTTGCAGCAAAGACATCCCTGCTTCACCTCCATTACTACCAAAGAGGAATGGTCTACAAAATTCTCTCAGGCTGCCAAATTTGGCTTTTACTGCCCTCTTCTCACTGCTTCCTCCTAGTATCCGTGTTACTTGAAATGGGGGCTGAGATTCCTACTGCAAATCTCTTCTTTGCCCCATTTGGCTCTCATCACAGCTGTGATGGTAAATGCCTACCAGTAAGTGTCTTCCCGGCCACATGCACACTTAGTGCCCTGGTCTCAGTCAGCAGGATGCTACTGAGCACGGAGAGCTGGCCTTGCTGCCCATCAGTGTGACAAAGAGAAAATGGTGTTGGTTGGAATAATAGTTCTTGGGGCTGCCATCTAGTAAGTTAACAGTTCCCTGGTCCTGTGCAGTTCCTTAGCTTCCTGAGCTGTAGTTTTCTCATTAGAAAAATGAGTAGGTGAATCTATTGCCATGTTTAAAACCTTGGGACTTGACAGTCGCCCATTTGTGATTAAACGATGTTGACAAAATCCTTATTCTTTTCAAACCTTGGTTTTCTTTTCTGCAAAATGCAGGCAAGAACACCTTCATTGGCTCCCGCATTCATTAATTTATTCACTTTTTTCAAGGTACTTACTGAGTACCTACTTTGTACCTGACCCAATATGAATACCGGGATACAACTGTGAAGAACATAGAGTTTCTGTCCTTACAAAACTTATGTTTGAGTGGATACGAGAGGTAATAAGCAATAAATAAACTTGAACTCTCAGCTTGTGTGCCAGGATGGAAGAAGTTGATGTCTGTAAATTGTTTATACAGTGCCTGGTACATGGGAAACCCTAAAAATTGAAGGCTATTATTAACAGTGACCATGAATATAAAATAGTCCATAATTATATTCAGTAATAATAAGTATAGTATGTTCCTTTTCATTATTTCAGTGAGGTGTGGACATTTTTGGTTGGCATAAACTGCTTGCATCAAGAGGACAGAGAAACAATAGTGATAACCACCTCCCATCCCATCTATATCATTTTGTTGAAAAGGAATATTCTGCCCTCAAGCAGAAATAATTTAACTTTGGTTGAATTGAATGAGAGAAACCAGGACCATTCAAATGGTCTCTGTATTCTGTCACTGGCACAAAAGGGGAAGACAAGTCCCTGGATCCTAACTAGGGATCTACCTGGACTACACCACTGTCCACCTGCTGGAGAGTATCTTTCAAACCCCTGGTGTGAGTAGTTCTGCACACTGTCCCTGAAGAAAAACTGCCCCTTACATGCATGTGCAGAAAAGGGACAGGTGAGAGCAGGCAGGTAAAAATATGTCCAAGGCACATTCTCTTTCTGAAATTCTTGCTGTGAGATTTTCCTATGAGGAAGTAAAGAAAGCACAATGTCAGCTGATTGTTTGGGTTGGATAAGTAGAGTCACTATAAAATTTATCATCCAGTGTGGGGCATCTGTGAAAATGAAAAGGAATAGTTTTAGTAATTCTGCCAGAACAAGTAGTGAAATGGGACTAGGTGGCAAAACAGGATACAT
>RJWT010000190.1:70628-83334 GCA_004365215.1 Cuniculus paca
ATGTGGGACACTGAGAGAGGGACTCAGGGCAAGAGTGCTGCTTCTAAGTGAGAAGATGATACGGCGGAATTTGATTTGGCCCTTGAGGTTTGGGTAAGATAAACCTGGTACAGAATGGAAAGGAAGGGTCAGGTGACAAGAATAGGAACAAAAGGCTCACAAAACCTTATTGAGAACAAGGGAAGGATGAGAAACTGAGCATTTTTGGATAAATGTGTTTAAAGGTTTGAATGTGGAAATGTGGGCTGGGACCACATGGTAGAAAGTTTCATGCCACAACTGTGCATGTGAAGGGCCTGGAGACCATCTGTCCCTGCGGTCCCAGAGGAGGAGGAGGTACAGTTCCGTCACATCGCCAGGGAAGAATGTATGCCTAACCCGACGTTGCGGTCAGGTTTTCAGGAGTGTATCCATTTTAGTGGGGTGAAAGACTAATTTTAAACACCCAGATTTGACATCAAAACAGATCCTTTTTCCTCTAAATGAATTGGCCTTTATATGGTGAGTGGGGAAAAATACTTAAAAATCTTTTGATGGTTTAGATTCTCTGAAGACCTAGTGGAGGAAAAGGGGGAAGTTCTAATACAGGTTAATATTCACAGTTTACCATTTCTCACCACTCCAGAGCAGGGATCAGCACAACATACGGCAATGGAGTGGTGTGGGCAGCGTCCTCTGGAAACCGAATTGTATGAGCTGCAGAACTTTCATCAATGGGCCTAAAAGAGGGGACTCAGTTAGCAGGGAGGTGTTTGTGTCCTGTTGCCTTGGGCCAGAGTGGTAGTTATCAAGCCCTCTCTTTTGTGAAGCTGGCTGTATACACTCCTAATCCTTCCTAATCAGGACAGGCCAGGCAATTTAGATTAGTTCCCCTATGAACAAACTCAAAGATGGTGATTTGCATTTGGAAGTTTATTGAGCTGTGCCTTTGAGTCAACAGCTGTGAGGGAGCAAGGGCCACAAGGTTGGACAGAAAGAACTGTGTGCCATCATTGCAAGAGTCTCAGTGGATCCCACGGAGACTCTGGGTTGATGGCCCTTCAGAGTTGTCCCATATTGAGTAAAGGGGGCTAGCCTTTGGGTCCTCCCTCCTTAGACCCATAGATAACTTATGCATGCAGGATGCCCCTAGAGATGAAGCATAACCTTGGATGAAGTGACGAGATTCAACCAAGAGCAATGCCAGAAATTCAACTGAGAGCTGGCAGCTGCCAACAGTCCCAGAGCCTAGGGTAGTGATGGCGGACCTTTTAGAGACTGAATGCCCGGACTGTAACTCAGTACTCACTTATTTACACAAAGTGTCAACACTGCAGTTAAACCTATATATCTGATGCTCAAGTGCTGGGACCACTTGGATCGCATGGTGACAGAGAGAGCTCTGTGTGCCTGCTGCGGCACCCGTGCCACAGGTTCACCACCATTCGCCTAGGGGATGGAAGTGACTGTTCCACTTCTACAGGAGGAATCTGGTCCAGCTGCCATAGCAGATCCTACCCCCATGATCTCCAGACCTAGCAGTGTGTATCGGAATTACCTAGGAGGCTTGTTAAAATGCAGACTGCTGAGCCCTAGCCCTAGAGTCATTCATCCATGAAGTCTGGGACATAGCCTAAGAATTTCTATTTCCAACAATTAGCCAAACAAGTATTTCCCTAACCTCAAGACAAGTATTTCCTTGCCTCATCATAAAGTTTATGTCAGAGATCCCGATTTGCCAGGTCTTTATTAGAATCTGGGAAACTTTGTTTTCAGGATTGCAGGAATTCCACAGTAGGCAGTCTGTGGGCTGTGCATTGAGAAACACTGAATCAAACGATGCCTAAGTTCTTAGTGTCCTTTAACATGAGTCTGAATTAAGCCTAAAGAATTTAGTGTAGTAAAATTGTATAATTACATCACCCATATGTGAACATATATGTAGTTGGCATGTATAATTAGAAGCTTAGAGAAAAATTTGTTAATAAAAAGGCAAAATTACTTTAAGAGAATGGTGATTTTTTTCTTATTCTTACTCATTCCTTCCAAGATGAGATTTAATTTTCCATGAAGGTCATTTTATCAAATGACACACCTCCAAACACATAATTTTCCTTTGAAAAAATTCAATATACTGTTCACCTCCAGGGCCTTTTCTTTGCAGTGGAATGATTTGTATAATTTCACACCTTAGCAGCAGTCTTTGAATTCCTATTGATAATTGTGCATGATTTGTTATGAGGACAAACACACATCAATAGGAGCACTGAGCATTGAGAATTATAAACACAAACAAAACGAAGCAACTGTTTGTTTCTGCTAGCTTGTGTGACAAACATGTTTTCTTGCCTTGACCTTGAAAATGAAACTAGAATTTAATCAATTATTCAGTCATTTTGAGGCAGATTTGAATATAACCTCCATTCAATTTACTAATTTTAAAATTATAATATTCCAACTAAGCAAAAATATTCTAAAAAGCCACTGTATTGTTTTTGTTTTTGTTTTGTTTTGTTTTGTTTTTTAAATTGCATCAAGCTTTGTGATATGTAGTGATTATATTCAGCTTGGCAATTTGATACACGTACGTATTGCATCTTGGTCGTTTTGCCTCCCATAGCCCACCTTCCTCTCATCCTTCTTTCCCAGATTCCTTCCCCATCTCTACTGTTCACTTCTCTGTTTCTTAACATGGCTTTTTCATTTTGCTCTTTAAATTATTTATATTTTGGATTTGTCATATGAGAGAAACCATGCGATGCTTAACCTTCTGTAATTGACTTCTTTCATGGAGTGTTATGAAAACTACTGCATCTTGTTCTCAGATTTTCCAGGTTTGTAGTTTCTACAGTAGAAGGTTATGTGTTATTTATAAACTTGCTCATTGTCCCCTGGTAGCCAATAACCTATGGTTTGTAACATCTATTTAATGAACAAATGCAGGAGTACTGTGATATTCTAAGATGAAAGTTTACAAAAGGCATCACAAGACATTTACTAGTAGGCAATATGTATTATCATTAGTAATTAAAACTACATTACCCTTGTCAAAATGAATGAAAAAATGAGTCTTATGGTGTGCTATTTCTTGTATTTTATCATGTTTGTTTCTCATCTGCCTACCGGGGTGTTTCATGGAGTCTCCCAATGCAGTTTCTGCATAGTGTGATAGAAATATTAGAGAGCAACATGAAAGAAGATGATGAATTCATTTCCTGTTCATGCACCAGGAACTCACTGTGCAAAATCCTATAATCTGAAATGGGTCTCCCCACTGTCATTAGTGAGTAAGCAAAGTATTGTTTTCCTTATCACTTTAGAAAAGTGTTCTAATTCCTACTCTTTACTTTTGCCTTCAGTTTCTAGTACACATGCATCTCACTTGGGTCATGAAACTTTTTTCTCCTTCAATAGATGGTAACGAAATGGAGACAAAGAATATGCTGCCTATTCATTCAACCAGTACTTCAATGCATGAGTACTTACCATGTGTAAATACTGGCAGACAATATAGAGATATGAAAATCAATAAGATAGTTCCTGTCCTGCAGGAATTCACTGATTGGAGAAACCAATGCATGAACAAATTAACTGGAATGAAATGTAGCGACATCCCTGTGACTCCCTACCCAAGACACAATAATATAGGTACTTGGAAATAGGGTTATATTCAATAAGACTCCCAGCTCCATTTTTTTAATTTAAATTTTTGTATACTTTCTGAATGATTCAGAAAGAATTCACTGGTGAGAGTAAGTTTGTCTAGTGTGTTTGCACACTGCTGCCTTTGCTGGAAAATGCTGGCCCTCAGTGCTGTTGACTGGCAAAGACATCTCCATCTAGAACCTCACAGGCCTCCCTGGAGTTGCTCTGGTTGGAAACACCAATGGTGACAACCCTCTGGGCTCTGCTGGGAAGCTTAATTGGCCTTGTTATGCCTGATCTAACCCTTTTCACACTCCGTGCCAACCTGTGGCCATTTATCAGCATTGTTGCTCACAGGAGAGGGCATCACCCCTGGTCAGTGCTGTGCGTCCTTCCTCAAACAGAGAAAAGCCCCAAGTAACTCGTATTCGGTCATGATACGTAAGCAAATGGTGGTTCATTGATTCTATGTCTCTGTTGAGCTAATGGAGTAGAAAAAAGTTGATGCTTCTTCTCAAATGACCAAAGTGCAAATCCTAACTTGATCATTAACTCTACTAGTTTACTATGTGATCATAAGCAAATTGCTGGATCTTTCTGACCTTAGTTTTTTCCTTAATAAGATAGATACCTGGAAAAAAAAGGTTGTATTACATAAAACTACCTGTCCAAATTAAGGGCCTTAATAAACATCTGTTTTCTCCTCAATTATAAAACCGTCAGGTTTATTTGTGGTTAGGGATAGTTGCTAAATGAGTGCCTTCCATGAAACAACTGACATTAACCACAATAAAGCATCCTCCTTTATCGACTGGACAGTGATGAACTAACATAGACAATGAAAGCATATTTTGGGGATACGCTTTGCCAAGTCCACTTTGATGTTTCTGTTATACAAGAGAAAAACCAGATGGAGATGATGAAATGGCTAAGCTAGGTGCAAAAATAGGAGATGGAGGTATTTTTTCACTAGTTTTCACCCACAGAAACATTCGGCACCCTCCCCAAGTTATGGAAGAAGAGAGCCTCTTTTCAAAGCCTGCAGGCCATGTAGCCCCTATCCAGAGCTTGAGATTCCTTCAGCAAAATCCAACCAGGAGTTAAAAACAAAACTGAGTAGCAAGCATCTGCTTTGGAGGCCTCAGAAAACACTCTTGCTTATCAAACCTCGATCAGAGAGGATACCAGAAACACATGGGAAGGCCTGGCCCCTCTAACCTTTCCATCATAATGTTTGGAAACGAGAGGGCTTGGGTACTTTAGGAGGGGTCTGAAAGAGAGGTCAGTGTTCCTAAATTCAGTTCCACACATCCATCAAACCGTCCCAAATGCCAGACATTGTGCTGGGAGCCAGGCCAGCATTAGGACATCACAGAGGCCAGAAGGTACTGCAACTCTGAAGCCAGAATTATTCCAGAGTACCAGCATGTTGGTAAATTCATATTCATATATTTGACTTTGCACATGGCATTTTAAAAATATATTTTAATTGGCCCAACTATAACACAGCCATAATTTTTTTTTGGTTATATTATATGTTTGAGCTCACAGTGTTCTAGGCATTACAGAGTATAACCACAGTAGCTTCATATTCAGATTTGAGAACTCGGTTGCCTAATTTAAAAATATGAAAACTCATATTGAAGAGGATGATATACAGGAAAAACTCATAATTTTTGAATTTCAGGCCTGTTCTGATAATTAAATAGAATGATTCACAAAAACCACCTAATTCAGTGCTGGACCATTATAGGTTCCTAAACTGTGCTAGGCATCACCAAGATTTGCAACAAATCAGAGAATAGTTGCTTCAGTAGACAAGAAAAATCATGAGTATAGTTAGGTAACAATCAATCAAATTATGGAATCATTGAGTTGGAAGGAATTTTGAAATTTCCTTCTTTGAAATTTCTCTTCTTGTAGCTGACCTAAGTCTATCAGCCTTATTTGTAAGCCCATTTTTCTTGCCTGTCTAACCTTGTCCAGAATGAATCAACTTTTGGTTTTAGTCTTTAAGAGGGCCTAAAATCAGAATTACACCCTGATTTTTTTTTAACAAGCTGCATGTGCTGTCCAGGGAGAAATGCTTTCCTTCTAACCTCATAGCCCAACTTCAAACAGAAAGTGTCCTTCTGGAAAGACTGGCCAGATGCAGGTATATATCTTGAGAGTTGTTCTGGTTTCTTTTTAAATTAGGCAGTGAATATACTTCTTGACGTGCACACCCAAGATTTGTGGCAAAAACACCTTTCTTTCATGTAACTGATTTTCCTTTAATCCCAGCCTTAATGTATATCATTCTTGATGCAAAATCTCAAATGGGCTTTGAACTAGTGAATGCTAACTTTGAATAATGAAGAAAGAAATGACAGTTTACTTTATAGCTGGGTGCAGGATACATGGGGTTGAGGGGCAATGGCAGTATAAGTGTTCACCTTTCACCTTGGCACAAGCAGGTAAGGTACGAAGGGGAAGTGATTAGTAAGAGGTGACAGTAAGTTAAAACCCAGAGGCTCTGTGGTCCCAGTGCATTTGCGTTCCTGGGTTTGTAAGGCAGTGTTTAAAATAAAAAACCATCACTAAGACAGAAAAACTGCTATAGTTATATCATAGCACACTGAGTTGCAAACCTTTTAATGAAAGACATAATTCTTGGGTTGTCTACATTATACTATATTCTCATGCAAAACACTTTAATGCCTGATATAAATTACTTTAGACTTTCTTAGCATGTGTTACATTTTTTAATCATGGGTGTTCAGTTCTATTTTCCATTTGGAGTCTAGGAAAGCAATATCCAAATAAAGCCAGATGAACTCCACGCCTCTGGCCATTTCTCCTCTGGTCTTGCTGCCCTCAACCCCATCATCTTTCTTTTTCTCCCTTCTTTCTACAACCTGCTCCTTCTCCTCCCCTCCAGGACAACTAAAGCTCCTGACATAGCCTCAGTCGGACGTTAAAATCCAGTGCTTAGTGAGCAAAGGGAACAAACACAGCTTTTCCCTGGGCAAGATGTTGGACAAGCAGGTCATCAGAAACCTCCAGCCAGCCCCGCATCTGGGCCTTCTGTAGCAAGAGGAGGCTCCAAGCAGAGCGCGACCGCTTTCACAGTCGGGTATGTGAAAATGGGTGTAAAGAATGCCTCGTGCCTATCCGCCTTATTCACATAAAATGGCATAGGCTAAATAGAGTCCAGAGTGGGTGCCCAGTGTGGTGCTGCTTGCCTGACACTGGGCTGGGGTCATCTTTCTAAAACACCAAAGAGACCAAACTGTTCTTGGCACACTTGGTCCTTGTCTGCTTCCCCCAGGAATGCAGAATTCATCGTTCATGGATGCCCCATCACACTGTCCATGTGCTTTGTGTGTGAGCTGTGCTGGGACCCAACCCTGTGCCGAAGCACATACCCTACCACTAAGCTAACCCCTACCTCCAAAAAACTTTTTTTTTTTAATAGCAAGTGTCACAATGGACCATGGCTGGTGCATAGTCCTCCTGGATGATCTGCAAGTGCAAGCAGCACACAGATGTAGACAGTTAAGACCACAGTGCTGCTATGCTCAAAGTGTTCTGAGTGAATGAATGATATATCCTCTGGGGAAAGCTGTCAGAGGTATAGGCTGCCATTTAAATCATTTATATTTTCATGTCACAGTCTGCAAATTGTGTAATGAAAGCAGGAAATACTCTGTGAGGGGGGTACAATTTCATATTCTGCATTCTAGAAAATATGTAATGATAATAAAATGCTGAATGTGTTTATTGATTTTTAATTCAGGAGATTGGCAATGTGGCTACATTTGAGGTTTTTTTCTGGGAGGGGGAGAGTGAATAATTTAATATGTCTTCGGCAGGAACCCCCATTTTTCCCTGATGGAAAAAAATGCAGCTTTTACTTATTTATCTGTAATCTTTGGAGAGCTCTATTTTTTCAGCTGGTCCTTCCTATCTTGGTTCAGGGTCTAACTAGGGGGTTAGTCCAAGGTTAGCTAAAGCCCTGGATGAGATGAGTGTTGGCATCTGTGTCTGTGACTATTGATTCTGGGGCTGTGCCAGATCTCTGGGGACTGGAAAGATTCCCTATCTGAGGCTACTTGGCTACAAAAACCCTTCCTGTAGCTCTTGCCAACTAAAACACAGTAGGAGCAAATGTTGTGTGGCAACCGGGTATAAACACAACAGTTGGAATGCTTCAGAAAGAAGTTTGGATTTCCTGGTTAAGTGTATTCAATGTTAAAACAACAATAACAGTGTTAAAAACACGTTTGGGGATTGTTAGAATGCCTTACCCACTGATTCTCATTATTACTCTTAGAGGCTTATTGGATGCACTGGTGTCTTTGAGAAATATTTCCTTAAGGCCCATATTAAAGCTATGTCCAACAGATTCAATAAGGTGAAGGTGACTTAAAGTAGTCCCTAAATAAGGCCAAGTACAATGTTCATTAAATGAACTGCTTACCATGGAGAGTAAGGGACAATGAAAAGGGCATAGAGGAATTTGAGTTCTGCTTTTGACTCTAACTTTCATAAAGCTTCAAAGTTCAGATATATCATGTCTCTGAGCTTCAGTTTCCTCATCTGTAAAACAATCGCTGACGTGTCTTTTAGGAAGATGGGTGTGCTTTGCTGCCATCTGACATAAACCCAGTGCCCCCAGCCCACTGTGTTTGTGCTTGAGGAGAGATGAAAGGCTCCTCTTAGCTTTTTAAATCATGACTTTGGGTGTTAGCACAAGGATAGAAACCTCAAGAATATTTCACCCAGGAACCATCCAGTGGGAAAAGAACCTCTTAAGAGTTGAATTGTGTTCCAGTCCCCCAAAAAGAGATATAATGTGTCCAAATCCTAACCCCAGTTCTGAGGAAGGTAACTTTATTTGGAAATACTGTCTTTGCAAATTGAAGCAAGTTAAAATACATCCATTAGGTTGGACTCTATTTCAATCCAACAGTGTCCTTATGCAGAGGGGAAATATGGATAGATGACATAGGGGAAACATGCAGGGCACAGGGAAAAGGGCATGTGGGCAGAGCCATAGTCATGCTGTGACGAGGCAAGGAGTGTGTGGGGCCAACAGAACTTCCGGGGGCAGGATCCTTGCCCTCGAGGTCTCACAGCATCCTGTAATGCTTTCATCTCAGACTATTGGCCTCTAGAACTGTGAGATGATACATTTCTGTTATTCTGAGACACAAAGTTGTGGTGTTTTGTTACAAGAGTCTTAGGAAATTAACACAGACTGTTAAATAAATCAGAGGTGACTTAAATCTTCAGAGCCCAGGATCCACTTGGCATCTCTGCAAAAGAGAATGGATGCATGGTCCAGGGTTTGTGTTATCTGACGTTTTCCAGGTGAGAGAACAGACATGAGACAAGAAGAGAAAGAACAAATTATGGTGTGACTCTTGATGAACACGGAGAGAGCTGGGACTAGGGCTGATAGCTAAGCGGTGTGCACAGATATAGACTCATGTTAAAAGGTGAAGTGTGTCTGCACCATGTACATGGCCATTGCCTCAAGCTCCCTGAATGTCCTGCAGCCATGTCAACTGCCTCTGTTCATCAGAGGCTCTGTCCTATCCCTGAGGCCACTGAAGGGTCTTCCTCAGAGTCCAGGAAACAGGAGGAGTAAGTAAAATGAGCTATTACTGTACAATTGAACTATGACTTCACCTCTGAATGCCTTCTGGATTTCTGATTCTTTTTCTAGCAACCCACTATGGATAGAGGAGTAGGACAGAAGGGATGAAAGCTGGCTCAGATGAGGTAAAAGGGAAGGACCAGTTGCTCTCAGAGATGACAGAGGTAAGACTGCCCTGAGAGATGCTTGGGCACCTGACCACCCACTGAGGGCACCCATGGGAACTCAGGTGGGCTGGCAAAGCTTGGTGACAGGAAAGTCCTGTGTCCATTAGTCTAGCTGTCAGTGGAGTGGGTAGAGGCAACACTAATAATAACCCTTTTACCTCTCTGTATGCCTCATCTCAATCTTTACAAAGTAGGTGTCTCTAAAAAGTAGATATCATCACTATAACCATTTGTAAGTGAGGCATCTGAAATGTAGAGAAGTCACATAATAAATCTAAAGGCCTATGGCTAATAAGGAATGAAACTAGGTTTTAAACCCAGGAGTACTTCCCTCCAGTACCTGGACTCTTAGCTCCTAGTGCATCAGCCTCCATAGGCAGGTAATTGGCCATGTTTCAATCGACAGCCTTTCAGATCTGAGATGTGTCTTGTGTGCCATCCCCCGGCCAAATCTCCAAGTAAAATCTTTTGACCAAAACAACTAAGTAGAATCTTTTGATTCATGTATAGGTAAAACCACATAGTAATGAACACAAATAGATTGTCTAAGACTTTCATCCAAAATATTGGCTGGATGTTCATAGCAAGTTCAACATAAGGTGTGCCATGGTCACACACCAGCATTTTCGAGGCTTTTGTAATGAAAAACAAAACAGGGACTCCAATTCTCTACTATCAAGTCATGACCCTGTGAGACTAGATACCATTCTAACTGAAACATCACCCTTACACCTACTGAACATAAAGGAGCATTTCCCAGATACAATTCAGATTTAGGGGGTAACATAAATGCAGTTATTTTTAAATATTTGCCTGTATCATATGACCACCTTTAGAGCATTGTTAACTCTTTATCCATGTTTCCCAGTCAGTCCTGTTTGGTAAACAACACCCAAGCACACGGCATTTTAGAAGTCAATGTAAATGTAATTCTACCAACATCAACTAAAATAATAAGACCTGAATGATTATAATGGTCCCAGACATGCTATGAATAATAGCTGTAAATGTGAGTCAATGATTGATTCAACTGATGACCATAAGGGTCCTGGGGAAAACAAACTATTGAATTTTCTCATATGCTGTAGTATGTTCTCGAGCACCTTTATTTTGAGACTGGCTTTCAGGTTCATTGTGTTATCTCTACATGCATTGTTGTAGCCTGCAGAAGCAAAAGAAACTGTGAAAGTAGAACCTGATTACACTGGGGATATAGCTTAGTGGCATAAGGGCCTGCCTGGCATGCTCAAAGTCATGTGTTCGATTCCCTATACCAAAAAAACAAACACACAAACAAACAAAAAACAAAACAAAACAAAAAGGAGAAACTTGATTTCATTGCTATCTCCACTGCAGCCTTACTCCTCTATCATAGAAAAACAATAAATCATTAACCTGCTTGCTTTATTATTACCTTGAAATATATCTGTGTAACTTTCCTAGGGTTTCCGTAAGAAAGTTCTACAAATTGAGTGGCTCATAGTTCTGAAAACCAAAAGTCCAAAGTCAAGGTTTTGGCTGGGTGATTCCTTCCAAGGTCTCTGAGGGAAAATACGTTTTATGCCTCTCCCCTAGTTTCTGGGGGCTCCAGGCTTACCTTGACTTGTCAATGGATTACCTTAGTACTCTGTCTTCACATTGATTTCTCTGTGTATATCTGTATCTTTACATGACTGTCTTCTTATAAAGATCTTAGTCATATTGGATTAGGGGTCACCCTATGCCAGTACAAACTCATTTTAACTAATTGCATCTGCAATACTTTATTTCCCAGTAAGGTCACATTCTGAGGTGCAGGGGTTAGAACTTCAACCCCTTCAACATATCTTTTGGGGTGGTGAGGACACAATTCATCCTGTAACATTCAAGCATACAAACATTAGAGTTCATATCACTATAGATGTTAGGCTACAGTCAGAGAAATATTTACTAAAGCTTGGCAATAAGTAGCTAGTTTAACTTTTTTTTTTACTTTTTAAACTATAAAAATGTTAATGAATATATATAATGGATATATAGCGATGTGTCATATAGCGATGTTCAATGACTGACTGTATAATCACCTAGGGACATCATAACCATCTCAGTTTGTGTACACAATGATGTTTGCACAATGATGAAATCTCCTAAGTATGGATTTCTTAGGAAAAATCACTGTCATTAAGTCACATGTAACTGTATAAGGTAGATACAATAATAAAATGAATATCAGTGTGTACCTGTCACCCCGTTTAAGAAATAGGACATGATCAATAAAATTAAACTCCCTTATGTTTCTACCAAATCCTGTCTTCCATCATTCCTGATGAGCAAGACAGCCTAGGTTCCTGCCTTCAGAGAGTTTACATTTCAATTGAGGAAGACAGACAATAGCCAATGACAACAATAACCAATGAGAAAGAATATTTGAGATAAGGAAAATGCTATGCCAGTGGATTAAAATATGGTGGCATTTAAGCTAAGATCTAAGTGAAAACAGGAGTCAGCCACATGAAGATAAGGAAGAGAATTGCTCTGGGTGAAAAGATAAGAAAATATAAAGCCCTAGCAAGACAAACTTGGCCAATAAAACCTCAGTGGCTGGAACTCTGTGAGAGTGAAATCGAGTCCTAGTTAGGAATAGTCTTTACCTCCCAGGGAAGAGTTTAGATTTTGTCCTAAGGGCAATGAGATACTGCTGGAGGGTGGTCAGTAGGAAATAACTTGTCCTTACTTTGTGGCATCAAAGATGGCTCTTGCTGCTTTGTGGATCATGGAGGCCAAGCAGATGAGGAGCAAGACATGATCAGGCCAGATGGCTAGAAATGGGATGGCTGCAATCTGGGTTTGAGATGTGCTCTACAGGGGTCTACCGGGATTCTAGAGACACTGATGTGGGCAATAATGGAAAGAGAAGGTGATGCCAATAGTTTTGGTTTGAGCAACTGAATGGAGTGCAGTATGTATATTTTCATGAGGTAAAAAAGAAGATGTGTGAATTATAAATTCTCTTTTGCCAGGGTTGAATGTTGCATTCTGACAATCAAGTAAAGATTTTAATACACATTTTTCAGTATGTCCTTGTTTTTTGTTACAAGCAATTCCCATTCCTTACGTATTGTAGTCAATCTATATTAGTTAAGACACATCCAGTTGGTGAATTTCCTGTCTTTTTCTTTTGACCTTCTTCCCTTTTGTTTCCTGGTTATTTTACTCACAACCATTCACCATGTACTTTTAGTACTGGTTATGCCCATTGTCCCAGTGCTGGTATCTAATATACTGCAGACAC
>RJWT010000191.1:0-46326 GCA_004365215.1 Cuniculus paca
GACTCTGATTCATTTTTTGCAGATAGATATATTCTTTATGTATATGAATAAATTTATTTGTGAAACTTATAAAATATTGTTCAAAGAAACATACACTAGGACCAGTGTTGACAGCTTCTCCATTCCTATTGGAAAATTATTATTTATGGCTCCCTTGTAGACATTGATCATGTGCCTGTGCTCTCATACTCTTTTGTAACTCCTTGAAGATAAAGTGCTATGTTTGCTTTGTGTCTCAGCATGCACCTTGTAGACAAGTACATTTTAGCTTGTAAGAGTCAACTTTACAGAAACATTTCCAGGCCTTTCCCAGGCGGCAGTATATGTTGGGGTTAATATACTGTCAGCCTAAAGAACAGAGCACATTTCTATTAGGATGTTATAGAATAAAGAATTGAGCCCCCCTCTTAAACTTTCTTCTATGTTCTTAACATACATTTTCTCATCTAATCTTCAAAGCTCTCCAGACAACAGATACTATTATCTCCATTCCAAAGATGAAAAAAGTAAGATTTGGACATATTTAAACAGTAACTGGTAAGACAATAAATCCTAGGATTTATACACAAGCCTGGGAGTTTTCCATTTTTAACAACTACCTTCAATTGTTATAGACTAAAAAAGTCTTATGTTTGTAGAAGACTAAAAAATATTTGTAATAATAACGTTTGAATACTAATATATCACATGGTGGTGATATACTTAAATAAACCATGTTTTTTCAGAATCTTAGCCTGTTTTTACCAAATATCACTATCTGAAACAGAATCACCTTCTTATTCCTATAATTGTTCTACCAATTAGATAAGAATGTTTTCTGTTATACTTATCTTAGAATTTAGAACATAGATATGTAAACAAAGCAATGAATTTAGACCTTAGGTTGTGAAAGCATACTGATGCTTTGCTAAGCCTTAATTATTGATACAATTAATGACTCTAAATCTGATCAGAAATTCTGTTTTTACAGTGTTTTTTCTAAATATAAGAATTTTGCTCCATTATCACTAAGAAAAGAATTTATATAAAATTACTTTTGATTATATTTTTCATTACTGGATATAATGTATGTATGTTTATTCAAGAAAGTTAATAAATACAGAAAATTATATATGTCTAAAAGGCAAAAAAGATCCAAGCACTGTAAAGTGTACCCTATTTTAACATTAATTTTTTTACAGGTACTGGTACCAAGATCCAATGGATCATTTACCTTTTGAAAAAAGCAGAGTACTTGAAATCATTTACTGCATTTTGTGGGCATAGCCTACGTATTATAGTTTCTGTTCATGTAAAAGAAATACACATTTTGAAATTGAAGGCAAAAATGTCATAATTTTCCGTTCAGTTTGGCTTACATCAAGGCCAGAGTATGTGCAGTCTTTTGAAAAATTTCCAGGTCATATCAGCATGCTGTGCCTTTAGCACACGCACACCATTTATTTTCACCCATCCTTTCCTTCATCCTGGGAACGATTAAATAAATTGCGCAGAGCCTGGAAAGGTGTGTGACGGCTGGTGGAGACTTTCTGAAAGCCTTAGAGCCCTTCCAGAAGATTGATTATGCTCACTTTCCTGGAGGCTTTCTTCACTTTTTGCAAGCCACCGCCCCTTCTGCAAACAAGGGGCTGAATTCCATTGTATTTCTGACAACATAGACAATGTTAGGACATTCCTTTAGTCTCCTAAAGCTTAATTAATTAATTAATTAATTTTTTAATATAACATGGGTAACGACTTTTAGCTCTCCTATGGAAAATATTCAAAACTACATATCCATCTGGGCGGGAAGTGATTTTTAACTTCTGTGGGAGCCGTGTGTGTGGACTGTGCAGGGTTCCCTGGCTCCCCCAGCACAGTGGAAAGGCATCTGCTGCCCTCCTGGGTCCTTGTCTCTTGATATTCTTGCGTGCTCGGTTGTGTGCAGTTCACTGGCAGGAAGTCCAAGGCAGTTCATCTGATGATGCCCCCTCACACCGAATCCTATCTTTCTCTATTGCCTGGGAATAAATTACTTCCAATAAACATGCTTATTTTGTGCATTTAACCTGACTTTTAAACAACTTGACCTTCTAGATTTGAGTTTGGATGGAACGTAAGCCTCAATGATGTAAATGTCCCTTTCAAACTAATACTAAGAAATAAAGCTTATGAAGAAACTGAAACCCACTCTCTCTGATCCCAAGAACACACTGGAATGTGGCAGATGGTGACACAACAGCAATCATGTGTGCTAACTGCAGTTGTGACAGGTACACAACAGGAGTTGGAAACGGGGCTGCATTCTCCCAGGTCGGCTTTCTCTCACCGCTAAAGTGTGCCTGTCAGTACTGTGCCGCTTAGCACTAAGTTACAGGGTGATTAACGGGCTACTTCAGCTGGCCTCAGATGAGTCCGTGAGACAGCATCTCCTGTTCCTCAGCTGCTGTGGTAACTTAGTCTCCTCTTTGTGACCTGGCTGAAGATTTACCAACACAAATAGAAATTTAATCAGTGGTATATGGTAAATAATTTCAAGTTTGGCCCCAAAAGAAGAGTTAATCAGTTCATTATGAATGGGTGGTAGGACTCATTTTCTGTAGTTTGTTTGCATTGAAAGTTTATAAATGGAACTCATATTATTTGGAACATTTCATTGGATGAAATATCAAACATTAGGCCTTTCGTTTCCCCCTATTTTCTGATGATTTTCTTTCTTGAGTGATGTGTGACAGTTTGTCAGGTGAAAAATTGAGGATCGTCTATTACCAAGGAAATACCTCTCTCTGCCCAGTGAAAGGTCATGGGAAGTAGGTTATGCCTGACCTTGATTTAGAACCAGTTCAGTCTAGATCCAGTGGCCTATCGTGGCTTATAGACTAAAGACAATTATAGATGTGAAAAAAGAACATAAAGTCTTGCAGGTATGTTACAGTTTTGGATCCCCCACTACTACAAAAAATTCTGCATCAGTCTCCTAATTGAACTTTTTGGGCACACTTTCAGTATTCACATGAAGTTATTTTATTTGCACATTTTAACTTAACCCATGAAATTGATCCTTGGCTAGAAAGTAGTAGATCAGGGATGTGTGGAGGAAGCATTCCCTCTGGAACAGAAGCAGGTAAGGGTCTTTTCTGCTGCATTAAGTACCATTTCAGCATCTCCTTTCTTGAAGCTTAAATTGCTGAGTTGGAGAAAACTCTTAACTACCACTCATTCTTTCACCTCTTAATATTATTTTATTTTCTTCATAGCAGTTATCATTATCCTACATATTTGTGTCCCAGTATAAGAATATAGGAAAAAACTTAAGAAGGGCAGGAACCTTGCTAATAACATTATTATTACATTTCAGTCTTTAAAACAATGCCTTCCCTGCCATGAAACTCATATTCTTAAAACATAATTAAAAGGGTAAACAACTAACTCCTGATCGTACTTCAATTGCTTGTGGAAACAGGTTTATAGTAAAATAATAAATGTGTCTTGGTTCACAATCAGCTCATATACATTCTATTTAGCTGCTGCACACCACTTTAATTGTACTAAGAATTAAATAGACCAGATTAGGAATTTAATCACTATTTGAAACATTTTGCTTGCTTACGTGGTTGAAAAAAAGTTTTAAATATTGAATTGCCTATGTGTGAAACATAAGGAAAAAATGTAGAGTTAATTTAAGATCTTTTAATTCCACTGTCATGCTTTTTGCTCCACTATTACTTTGGGAAGAAATTAAAACATTAACCCTTGGATATTACAGCTAAGAGATGATGGAATTTGAGAAGATACTTAATATTTGACTTTTGATGATAGCAAATCTGTGTCCTTCTTGTATTACTGCTTTCAGATTTCATAAGAATCCTAATCTTTGTTGCTGCTACATTTGTTCCAGACATAGGCCTTCTCATTGTAAGGTCCAGATCCTATTTGAATTTGAGCCTCCTTTTCTTCCCTATCTAAGCCACAAAATGCACCAGGAATGTTTAAATGGATAAAAGTGTTCATTGTAGTAAACAGCTCTGAAATAAGCTGAGCTATCCTGGAATGGAATTCTAACGTCAGTGTTTGGAGGCAGTATATATCCCAGGACACACCTATGAGAAAGCCTGCGACTCAGAGGCATGAGTGCAGAAACGTATTTCATGCTCCAGGTCTGCTTGTTAGCTCCTTGTTAGATTTCTGTCACCTGTCAACATAATGTTCCAGTAGGCCTAGGAGAATGTGTGCCCTCTGAGTTTTTCATCTTAAAAAAATCCTGATGTAAGATGCAGGAAAAATATTACCTGCCTGGTGTGTGCAATAGGTATGTTTCATATTTTTATACTTCTCTGTGTAAAGGAAGAAATGCTGCATTAAAGATTTTCAACAGATGATTAGTAATGCATTCACGTTAGTCTAAAACCATTCCCAAGAGCATCTCAAGCTTTAAAGTAAGTTTTTATCATCCTGAAACTTTGTTAATTGGCTTTTGCAGATTCATCATTCAACTTCAGTTCCTTATTATTCAAATAAGCACGGCACCCTTCACATGCATTTTGACTCTCAAGCACATTTCTCACTAAGCCTTGAACAGGTTAACTGCTTAGACTACTCATTTGTCTCATTAACACTGATGAAATAATATTGATAACCTTGATTACATAGCATTGATAAAGTGAATATTAAAAAGGAGAAAAAGTGAAAGGACCCTGGGTGAGAATATATGTTGTTTTTGCTAGAAATCTTAGAGCTAATGTTCATGAAACATTTCTTTTAAAAAATAAAGACTAATGTCTTCCAAAATTTATTACCGACTGATACTTCTTAGAGAAAGAACTGCAGGAGACTGGGGTCATTTTATTCACAAATTCATTGGTTCTTTTCTTATATTTTCTCCAAACCATGTTTGAACCATTGTTTGTATATTTTTTCCAAATGATGTTTATAGGAGACAAGTTGAGTGGCTCCCTTTGAATGCAGAACAATTGCTTCAGCATTAGTTAATCAAATTTTGTTTCTATGCACTGATATGTACAGAGCTGACTATGGTATTTCCTTCTCCCTTCAACTGGCTCTAAGCAATGCAAATAAGGCCAACTGAGGTACTGATATGTAATCTTTAAGGCCAACTGACATTTTCCTGTTTCCTCACATTGTGTTCCCTGTTAAACAGTTGAACACAACAGGATGGCAGAGCCAGTCAGCTCCAGGAATGTCAGCTGGGTACAAGCCTCAAAGTAAGAGGCTAGGACTCCCCAGGGCACAAAAGTTCACATAGCAGAAACTGAAGCAGCAGCCTCCTAAGACCACTCAAATGCTACCCCCATGAGTTATGCAGAGTGGCCCTTCTGCATATCTTTCTCCCTGCCTATTGCAAAGATGCTTTTCTCTCCACTTGGCTAACCAGCTCCTTATTCATGTAATTTCCACCATCCTCACTGTCACTCATCTTTGAACCACTCCCTTCTTCATGAGATAATAAATTCTGGGAGAGGCCTTGGATCAAGGCCTTTGTCCATATATCCTTGGATTGGACTTAGGACCCCTGGGCTGCCCATAACTTTCAATATGTCTTAGTGTCTTTACTCTCACTGTGGATTGCACTGGAGGTGGTAGATTGGAATTAACTTGCTGGAATTCCAGTAACATTCCTATGGGATTACAAATACAACTTTTCAGATTGCAAGGTGGACTGGAAAAAGGATCACAATAATTGGATTACAATGTATAACACTTGGATTACAATATTATTAAAGAATTACTATTGAAATTAGAATACTGGGACTTCAATAGATGTTTGAACCATTGTTTCTGCTTGAACTGCATATTCCCTTGGGGAATCATACACTTAGGCAAATTTATCAATGCCTAAGCCTAAAAACAAAAGATAAAAATATATATATGATTTTTATTATATCTTTCTCTTAATAAGACATCATTGTAATATCTGTTACTTAGGAATCTGCATCTTTTCATAGATTTTGGAGATTTAATCTAAATGCTACTACCTGTTGTATTTTTTAAAAATTAATTTTATTGGCTGGGGATATAGCTCAGTGGCACAGTTCCTGCCTGGCAAGCATGAGGTCATGAGTTTGATTCCTGGTACTAAAAAAAAAATTTAATTTTATTGGTACATTTTAGATATACATAATGATCACATTCATTACAGGGAAGTTGTACCTTATGATAGATCTTGCTTCTTCTTTTTTCCAATCCCCTCTCCTTCCTTCAGCCCCTCCCCTTCTTGTTTTTATAGGCTTTGTTTGTACTTTTCCCTTCTATTCTCTTTTTTCTTTTTCCTTCCTTCCTCCCCCCACCCCGCAAGTCCCCCTTATCATTTGAACATTTTCTTTTTTCTTTATCCATTCATTGGTTGATGGGTATTTGGGCTGTTTCCAACACTTAGCTATTACAAACTGTGCTGCTAGAAACATGGGTGTGCATATGTTGCTGTGGTATGATGCTTTTCAGTTTTTCAGGAAGATTCCAAGATAGGAAATAGCTGGATCCAATGGGTCCTCTAGTCCTAGTTTTTTGGAGGAATCTCCACATTGATTTCCACAGTGGTTGTATCAGTCTACACTCCCACCGATAGTGGAGTAGGATTCCTTTTTCCCCACAGCCCCATTAGCATTTGTTATTGGTTGATTTCTTGATAATTGCCATTCTTTCTGGAGTGAGATGGAATCTCAAAATGTTCTACATCACTGGTCTTTTGAGAGATATCTGCTGTATTTGATCTTATTAAGTTTAAATGAGTAACACATAAGATGTATGTTATATGATGCCTGAGATGTATTGAAACTGTAATGCTCATTTCCTATTATTGTTGATGCATTAGAAATGGTGCTATAATTCTCATTTTTAAAATTCCACCATCTAGGCAATTTAAAGTTCTTCACTTTAAATGACTACTATTATTTCTAGTTATTTCATCACCTAGTCATTTTTTTTTTTTGGTGTTGTGACAGTCGTTGGGTGAATGAGGTTTAATTTCCCAGCTTGTAACTGGTCTTCTTAAGCTTTAGCTCTCATTTTCTGCCTTTGTTATGGCAGCTACAGCAGATATGTCAGAGTACAGAACATTCCATTAGGAGCAATACCTGGTGCCTGGCTTCCTACGATGTTGTTTTATATGAATAATACGACGTCTAGAGGTGAAATTAGTTGGAGTGCCCATGACTCAGCCACTCTTTCCGGGGAGTGACTCATTCCACATTTATAGATCCCTGTCTTTGTGTCATATACCACATTAACTGCTTGGGATACAAATACGAATTTGTTGGGTCACTGACCCAGAGCAGCTCATCATCTGGGCAGGTAAGATACAGCATTAATTAACAACCTGGGCTTACAAACAGACAGTGCTGTGTTAATGCTATACCTAGCTGTCAAGGCAAAGCATGATTAAATATGCCATAATGTGGGCTGGCTAGACAGCCTAATTCTGTGATTTGTGACACACACACTTCTGCTTCTATCTTGACATATTTTAGTCTAATTATATCCTTTTTTTCTTGTTTCAATATTAAGGAAGATTTCACTCATTTGCATATCACATCAAATCATACCCTCTGTGAACAGGTCAGTTTTCTGATGAATGCCTTCCCCTTATGATCCTGCCAGAAACTTAAATTTCATTTGTCTAATAAAACTCAGCATCATCTTCTATTTCAGCCCAGTAACCCAACCTTCTTTCAGCCTTCCTGTTTCTAAGCATGTTTCCATCTTTCTGGCTTTCTCTTTATCTCAAGTTTTTAGAATTCTCTTCCCTTTCTTTTTCTTCCTTTCACATCCAGGCAATTATATGTTAAATTTAATGTTGTGCACTGAACTCTGACTGTTTAGAAATAAGAATTTTAGGCAGTGATAAAGATAAATGAGATCACAAGGATGAGGCCCAAATCCAATAAGGATCAGTGGCCTTATAAGATAAGAGAGAAAAGAGAGAGACAGACAGACAGAAACAAAGAGAGATAGGGAAAGAAACAGATTGTTTTAAATATCACCGAGTGCCCACTCTGTCTTTCTTTCTTCATCATTTAAAAACACAGTAAGAAGTGGCTGACCGTCTACCAGTTGGAAAGAAAGCCTCCACGAGATCATTACAATAATCTCTTCTTAGACTTCCAGACACCAGGAGAATAAGAAAATGAGTTTCTGTTATTAAGCCACCCACATTTTATGGCAAATGATGCAGATTTATACACCTGCTTATACAATCGCCAGGGCACTCTTTCTCCATAACAGTGACACTGTCTCTACCTAAATTAGTGCTTCATTACTGTCCACTCAGATGTCCTCAGAAGCCACCCAAATGGACTGTTCTCCCTGACTCCCTTTCCATCTCTGATCCGGTCTATCATGTTGCCAGTTTAAATTTCCTAACCATTCCATTCTCAAATTAAAAGCTTTCAGTTATTCAATTTGGCCCACAAAATTAAACATTTAATTGTATAACTTCCTCAGATTGTCATTCAAGGTCATCTGTCCTATAGAGACCCAGCCTAGCTTTGCACCTAATTATTGCTCTGTGTGTTCTGCTCCAGCCACGTAGAAATGCTGGTGTTTTCAGGCTCCTTGGGGCTCTGCTCTGTTATTTGTTTCTGCTGTGTGCACTGCCCAAGTTGGTCTCCTTCCTACTCCAGCTGCACCTACCCAACTTCTTTGCCCCTTACGAACTAACTCACATGTGACTTCTGTGAGTCTTCATCTGCATAGCATGATTTCTTTATTTGCCCATTCTTTGATCTCATGTAGCTCTGTTTTTTGGTATTTCTGTATGACAACAGGAATATTCTGCTTTGCATCAGACTTCTTGACTTTTGACTTTCTCACAACCATTCCTAGCCCACTAAATTCTGAATAAATAAACTCATGGCAAAGACCATACTAATCAGTGCTCTCTTTTTTTTTTTCACCTGCTATGTATGATAAAAAATGTAAACATTGTAAACAAATAAAAACACTTTATTTTTTAAAAAGTAGAATACATTCTAATATCTTATCCACAGTACTCCCATCATTTGCTTTTTTTTTTTTTTGCGGCACCGGGGATTGAACTCACAACCTTGCACTTGGCAGGCAGGTGCTTAGGCCGCTGAGCTAGATCCCCGGCCCTTCATTTGCTTTTATAAATTATAGCTCAGTAACTTTTTTTGCTGACATTTTCTGTAATAGAAACACAAAGAAGCATAGGAAAAGGCTTAAAAAGTTGCTTTCAATTCCCAGCTGACCCCCAATAATCTGATAGATAAAACATATCTGCTGTTTTCAGCCGTTATTCCTTATGAGGTGTAAGCACACATCCGTTCAGTACACAGTTTATAAGGTTATCTGCCCATCACAATGTGAAATCATGTCTTGTATAGCAGCTAACTCTCAAGATTATTTTTTGACATTTCCCCTCCCTTTGGAGTGAGAAGAAAGAGACCGCGGCTGGAGAAATGGTACTTTCAGTAGGCGGATCCATTAAGCTGCCCCGTAGCAGATGCTGAATCCTATTGAAAAGAATTCCATTTGAGTAATGCATTGTTTAGTGGGAGTCTCCACCAGAAGCCTCCTCGACCTGCGTGTTTACATGGCAGATGCTGACAGGGAGGGCTCTGCCTTGGGGCAGCATAAATCTTCACTCTTCAGTGGCTATTTACTTAATAACTAGGTTGGACTTTTAAAAGTTCCAGGGAGTTATTTAGAAAGCATCTGCTCTTGGCGTTGCAGATGGAAATGCCTCCTCCTTAAGATCAGAAAAAAAGAAAACGGACAAATGAAGCCACAGGACAACTGCAGGTCACTAGGTCAGAAATGAAAAAGACTTCTCCCTTACAATTTTGTTTCCAGTAGATTTTTTTAAACAAAAGTTATATGTGTTTAAGGTATAGAGCATCATATTTTGATATATAATGCATAGCAAATTATTATAGTGAAGCAAATTAACATTCCCGTCAGACATAGTTATCTGTTGATTGATTGATTGATTGGTTCATCGATTTATTTACTTTATTTCCTTTTAATGAAAGCACTCATAGTCTGCTCTTTTAGCAAATTTCCAGTCACCTTTATGGAATTTTTAAATACAGTTATCATATTGTACATTAGACCTCTGGGCTTATTCATTCTCGGTAACTCTGATTTTGTACAGTCTTACTAACGTCCCCCCAAACCTGTTGGTCAAAATTTTACTCTGCTCTCTTTTTTTTTCTTTTTTAGATTTCACAGATAAGCAAAGTCATGCATCCAATATTTTACTTTATGTGTTTGGTTTATCTCATGTGGCCTAATGTCTTCCAGGTTTCTTCATATTTTCATAAATGGCAGGCTTCATTTTTAAGACTGAATAATATTCCACGCGCGCGCTCGTGTGTGTGTGTGTGTGTGTGCGTGACAAATCCTTTCTCCATTCATTAGTCGGTTGTTCCCCTATCTTGCTGATTGTGAATATCACAGCGATTAACATGGCACTGGTGATGTCTCCTGGATGTACTGTTTTCATTTCCTTTGGGTGCACACCCAGAGTGTGATTTCTGGGATAAGTGCTAGCTCTGTTTTAATATCTTGAGTTATTGCCATACTATTGTGCACAATAGCTGTACAATTTATGTTCTCTCTAACCATACATGTATTCTCTTTTCTTTATATCTTGTTATCTTTTATCATTTTAATGATACTCATCTTAAAAGATGTGATGTTGTATCTCATTGTGGTTTTAATTTGCGTTTATGTGATGAGTGATGTTGATCAACTTTTCACATAGCTGTTGACCATTATTTTGTTTTCTTAGGTAAAAAATGTCTGTGCCAGTCCTTTGCTCCTTTTTCATCAGGTGTTATTTCTTTGTCATTACGAGTTGTGTGAATTTCTTAGGTCTTCTGGATATTTATCAGAGACATGGTTTGCAAGTCTTTTCCCCCACTAGTAGGTTGCCTTTTCATTTCATTTTGGTGTAGTCCCACTTCTTTATTTTTGCTTTTCGCTTGAGCTTCTGGTCCCATATATTAAAAAAAAATCACTACCAAGTCCAATGTCAGAATCCATTATGGTTATGTTTTGTAGGAGCTTCGTGATTTCAGGTCTTACATTTAAATCTTTAATTCATTTCGAATTGGTTTTTGTTCGTGGTAGAAGGTAAAGATCCAATTTCATTATGTTACCTGTGGCTATCCAGTTTTCCTAAAACCATTTATTAAGAAGATTGTGCTTTCCATGGAAGTCAAGCAAGGGCAAAAATAAAATTTTTTTTATTTTTCTTTTGACCAAAAGGGAAAATTTCAACTGTTTTTACATTTGATGAAGAACCTCAAAAGTGTAACACTATTTATCCAAAAATATTCACATATCTTAAAAGATTCCTTTTTTTTGTAAATTGTGATAAAATATATGTAACACAAACTTTATTTTAACCATTTATATATACACATATAGTCCAGTGGCACGGCGTGTACTCATACTGATGTTCAAGACATCACTTTATTTCTAGGGAATATTGGGATTTGAATCAAAATCTCTTTTCCAGAATCTTCTTTTTCTTAGGGAATGATGACTGGCAGTTAGTGTGGTTACAATGTGCACACATGCAGTGTGCCCACTGCTTGTCCCTTGTCTTTCATCACCTAGTGTCCACATATACTATTTTAGACACCACTCACATACACGATAGTGCATGTGTGCACCCAGCCACGCATACAGCCAGCCACACTTACACTCTCTCTGGTGAACCATATCCTTCCCCACTCTCCTAGTATGTTTCCTCTTAGTTTAGGAATATATTTTTACACTCTTTTCCTTTCCTCTTCTTTACTTCTCTTTTTACTTTTAGTTTCTCCCAGTTGTTCTTTTCTTTAAATTCATTGAGCAAAAATAAAAAAAAAATAAAAAAATAAAAAAAAAACCTATTCACTGATAACGTTCCAAATCTTTGTTTCTCACACGCTTGATGCTTAGGTAATTTTACTTCTATAGCACATCTGAGTCAAAGATGTGCCTCACAGTACCATTTAATTAGAATAATAGGTATGTGATTATGTCCTAACAACTAAAGGCCTTTAGAAAAAATAACACACATGAATTGAAAGTCAAATTACTTTTATTTTATTCTGGAAAACCACAATTACTACTAAGACATGTGCCCGTTGAATACTGCCCAGTCCTCAAATCAGGGAGTCCCACTGGCCACTCTTATCCTTGTTTCTTATTCCACATTGATTTTCATAGTGTTGGCATTTCATCCAAACATCATCAAAAATTCCTTATTGCAAAGCAGCAATGTCATTGAAAGCACAAGAGTACCATCTAATAGTGACACTAAAATACTGTACTTCTTGTAATTTGTATAGTCTCAATGGATGTTGTTGTGGTATTGTTTGTTTGTTTGCATATCTTAAATCTATTTTACCATTCTCCTGTGAGTTTACTCTGGCAATCCAGGACACTGTTGCATAGTCAGAGAGTCGCTGGTTTTAGAGCTGGATAATGATATTTATATGAAAGAAAATAACACCTAGTGTGTGGAATCGAAGTAGGCATACTAAAGGTATTTATCTTCAAAGTCTTCTGTAATGCCTCTAGATCCTCTTGCTAAAAGTGCTCTGTAGATGCATCAATGTATCATTTCTTTCTTATGATGAAAAAGTTTCCTCTTCTTAAGCACTTGCTCTTAGGTTTAAAATCAACTATTTCATATTCAATTATTTTTGCTATTGTTGTTATTTACTAGTGTTTTTCTTTTTGTTATTGTGTACTACTCTTTTCATTGAATAATTCCTGTTTTTGGCTAGTTTAGTTTTTGGACTTAGCCTAAGTGTCTAATAATGAAGCATTTCTGACATATAGAACGTATGATAACTTCTAAGCTATTAACTTACAAAGATATTTCCAGGACCTCTCGTTTTTTTTTTTTTTTTTAATTTTTAATTTTTATTTATTTATTTATTTTTTTTGCGGCACCGGGAATTGAACTCACAACCTTGTGCTTGCCAGGCAGGTGCTTAGGCTACTGAGCTAGATCCCCGGCCCTCCTCTCTTGTTTTTAAACTGGAGACTTTGCCATAAATACTCCCTGAAGCAAGCCGAGAATCTCACTCTTTGCCGTTTGGAAATTATTCTCTTTGCCCTCTATCCAAGAGACAGACTGACTTTAGACAGACGTTTTGATTTGCTTTTGTCCTTAATTTACTTCCTTTGTGATTTCTCTTTGGCAATGTACTTTTCCACATATTTACTTCTCAGCTTATCTTAGTGGAAAGGCTTAGTGTAAGAAACCAATGAGAAGACTGATGAACTGCCAATGCAACTGTGTTTGACCTTTGCTACCTTTAGAATAATTGATGATCCTGGACTGCAAAACCGACAGTGTCTCTGTGGATATTAAATCAGATTAAAGGTCTGTGTTAGTCTATTCAGGCTGTTATAACAAATATATCATAGATAGGGGGTTAAATAAATAACAGAAATTTATTTCTCATAGTTCTGGAGATGAGGAAATTCAAAATAATCAATTCAGTGTCAGCTGATAGCTGTTTTTCGTGTGGCCGCAGTTTACGTTTGTCTGTTTTTGTTTTCCTTCCACTCATGACACAAGGGGCAAAGAGAATTTTCATGGTCTTTCATAAAGGCACTAATCTCAATTTTTATATTTCTTTCTCCTTATAAGGGCACCAATCATCTTCCAAGGTCCTACCTTCAGCACAATCGCGTTAGTCACATTGAGAATTAGGATTTTAACATATGAATGGATGGTACACAAACAGTCTATGACAGGATTTAACTACATCCATTTTATTATGTTTAATTCAAAATCTTTCAAAAGAAACGGTAGTACATTAGGAATAGAACACTTTAATTCATTTTGGTTGGAATGTTTTAGAACAAAAGCATGAGAATTTTTTAATTGGTGGAAGCTTCTGAAAATAAAAAATAATAATTTTTTAAAGTGTAGAAAATAATTTCAAGTTTAAAGTGTTATTCCTATATGATCCCTGTGCATTGCAAATGAATGTGTTTGAGTTAGTAACTTTTATAGCCTAAGGAATAGACAAGTAACTTCTCTTAAATTTACCTTCTTCCTTAGTAAATGGAAAGACTGTATTATTTAACTGATTTACGGAGTGGTTTTCTCTTTTTCTTTCAGATTTTATTGATCTGATTTAACACATCTTGTGACTGCTGGCTGAAATTAAGGTCAGTGTTTATTTATATAGATCATGAATTAACTGAAATAAGATAAAGACATCCTGGGCCTTAGATTGCTAGGTCAGAATATTCTGGCAAAGTCAGTAAAAAGCTGAAATGAAGTAGAAATTGATTATATTTCAAACTTGGCTGACTAACAAACATGATTTCTCAAGTATGTTTCTTTTCATAGTGGTTATAATTTCTTTAATGCATGTTAGACTCCTTTCACCTTACTGGTTGAGTTTTAATTAAATAAAAACATCAGTTTTATTTAATTCATTTTATTAACAGGATATTAAAGAATGACTTTTTTGGAAGGCTAAATAACATTTTAAAGAAAATGGTCTACTTTTTGAATTTGCAGGCATACTCTTCGGATTATGTATTTTGATACTACAGAAAATTCATGTCCTAAGGAGAATAGATTTGAAAATACAATTCTGAACCAAAAATTTCAATTAAGTAGCAGACTGTTAAGATACACCTTGAATTTATTGAAAACACGTAGGCTGGCTTCCTTTTCTTACTCATTATTTAGTATATTCTGTGTACATCATGTGCATTTAAACATGCAATTTCTTTTAAATCATTTAAACTTTTTCTATTCTTTTTACCTGACCAAGCTTCATCTAATTTACTTGCCAAATAGAAATTACAAACAGGATAAGATGTTTGCAAAGTGTATGTATTTGAATCAGGAATATTTTCAGTGTACAGAATTAAGCCTGAATTTTTCTTTTTATTTTAATAAGAAGTAAACTCTTCCTTTTGTGGTTTTTATTTTCTGGTTAATATGGTCAACATAGTATATTGAAATCATAGTTTGATCTGGCTAACTTTTAAAAAAGAAAAATGAAATTAGATTGTGTTAGCAAAACTTAATAAGAATAGTACACAAAATTTTGTCTTAATCTGATCCCCTTCTCATTTTTCACATGGAGTTTCTTTGGTAGACTATGAACATTGAATGTGTTTGGCCAAAATGTGAAAGGTCAGAATGACTTTTGTATTTTTAAATAAGTAACCCAATTAAAATATAAAAAGCATACGAAGAAATGGAAACATGTCTGAGCCTCTATTATCAGATCTTCCCAACTGAGAATGAAAAGATTGTTAAAAGAAATTGTATGACTATTTAAATCACATTTTATAAAAACAGCTAGATATAGCAAAGCTTTTAAAAATGTATTAACTCATGTGAAACAGTCAGGTTTTCCACACAGAAAATATGTATTGAAAATTACCATTATTTTCTCAACCAGAGCTAAGTTTTTTTGGTTCAGGAAAAAGAAATGTTCTTGCTCATAAAAAGTTTGTTTTTCTATAATAGTATTACCTGAGAAAAATGACAATGGTTACTAGATACAAGCAAGCTATAAGTAGAGATATATGAAATGGAATATGAGAAACACCATTACAATACTTCATTAATCATAAGGTATACATTTTTCACATTAAACTACATAAAATTAGGTGATTCTATAGTTAAACAAGCAGCATTTTTTTCTTAGTGATAAATGATATGTATATTATAGCGAATTGCATCTTAGATTCTGTGAAACACACTATTACTGAATGTATAATGGAAAAAATTAAATCCCTAAAGTTAATACAAAAAGGAATCAGAAAGCATGTAGAAACTGTGAAAGTAAAAACTGATTTTTAACCTTTTTGACTGAGCATTTCACTTGTTGAAAATATATAGTAATATTTCTGAGTTATTCTGAATTATTTATTTATTATTAAACTGATATCAGGGGGTTTTTTTGGTGTGTTGCTCTCAAGTTTTTGCAATGCTTTGTTTTTACAAAATTAAAGTTAAATTTTGCATCCTTTAACTTTCAATTAGTTGAAAATGTGATTTTTAAGTGGTTGTAAGTATTTTAACTTGTGAATATTCTATAATTTGCTTCACGATTTACCCACTATTGGACAGTGAGACTGTTTCTGTATCTTACTATTGTAGATAGCATTGCTATGAATACTCTTCTACTGAAATTTTTATGTTCACTGCTAACATTGTACTTTGCATGACTTATATATAGTTTAAGAAAAATAATATATCTGAAGTAATATATTGTGAGAATTTCCTAGAATTATTGTACCAGTGTACATTCTGTGATATCATATGCAATCTGAATTGCACAATTCCAATATCAATATTAGAATTAGAATCTTAAATTATTTTTCCACTTGATAAGCAAATAAGCATTTTTCACTTTTAAAAAATCTAATATAGAATAGGAAAGCAGTCTTATAAAAGAAGAATCATGGGTGATTAAAAATCAATGTAAACAAAACAATTTCCTTTTTAGATAGAATTACCTGTTAATGTTACTTTCACTGGCTCTATCTTTGTCATCCTGGGGAGGCTATCCAGTCTTGTGCTATTGAAGAAACAAAGTCAGAAACTGAATATTTTTCTGAATATTCACTGTTACACATGATGCTTTTAATTCTATTAATCATGGTTTTCTTGGCAAAGAGATTGAGAACCCTGAGGAATGCAAAATGTATAACAAGTTTAACAGAGTTCTCAAGCTTGCTTATGTTGAAATGTTGCTCAACAAGTGATATAAGGCACAGTTGTTTTTCTAGACGGGCTTGTACTATAAGAAGAATTAAGATGATTCTACAAATCTGATAGAATAGAAAAGTTAAAATGTTTGTTAGCTAGTGCTTAGGTTTTATTAATTTTCTCCTGGATGTTTTAAAAATATTTAGAGCACTCTCCTAGATTGATGTCTATTGCCTTTAGTCTAATTTTGCAAATGAAAAGTTAAAAGAAAAATATTACTGTACACCTCTGGTTATCTTTTATTAATGCTGCTTCTTCATCCCATAAATGAACATTTTCCTTTATCCTTCCTCAGTGCACTCAGTACATAGCGTGCATATTCCAGTAATACCCAACCTCCATCCCAGTCGCAAAGACTGATTCTGTGCTTCAGTGAGAGAGTGTATTATTGTGAATCTTAAAAGTAGAAGCTTTTGATCTTCTTTTAAAATCTCCATTAAAAGCTTTTTCTTTTCCTAGATTTTACATGAGTAATAAACTCTGGTTGTTCTCTTAAGAAGTGAAATTAAAGAAGATCTTGAAACTATTGTTATAAAAATTTCTGAAAATATAAAAGAAAAGAAAACTTAAACTGATAGGAAAGTAATTTCTCTATACTCTGTTGAGTGAGGGATACCAAGTCTTGTAGCAAAAATATTGTTAGCAAACAGAGTAGTATATTACTCAAATAAGCAGATTTTTACTAAACAAGTATACAAAATTCCAATGCTCTAATGAAATGAGTGGGGAGAGAGGATGCCATTTATGTTTTCCTTTAAGCGTCAGTGCTTTGAGCTGTTTAGAGACAAGGCAAAATTTTGTTCACACAGCTGCTTAGTCAACCTTGCAACACTATCTTGGGGAACACTTGTATTGTTCTTCCAACTTGTTTCCTATTGCTTCACATATCTCTCATAGCATGTATTCATGCTTTATTATGATTCCTTCTAGATATGTCCTGTGTCATTCGATAGCACTTATATAGATATATTAGTAGAGCTAGGATCTTTACTTTTTTTGCCCTCTGCCCTAGTAAGACCCTTAAAGAAATGTCTTATGTGATGAAAATTGAGATCTAACACAATGAAAAAATCTTATTGTGTATCTGTAGACTAAGTATACAGCTACATAGATATTTTTATATAGGTAGTAATCACTAATCATTGTATCTCTCCCTTTGTTATGAAAAAAGTTGAACAAAAGAGGGACTTGAAACACTAATCACTCAAAAGATATCTGAAATAGCAATCTTTGTTAAGTTTAATTTGGAAATTTTAAAAAAATAAGGGTAAAGGGAAGGTGAATGTCTTGCTATTTTATTCCTACGTTTAGATAGTGCCTAGGGCCTTTTTGTTTGTTTGTTTTTGTTTTTTCCCTCCAGTGTTGGGGATTGAACCTAGGGCCTCTTGCATGCTGGGCAAACACCCTGTCACTGAGCCATGCCCCTTTATTCCTACATATAGCCTGCTAGAATGATGTTTTTATAGAAGAGTCATATTCCGAATGCTAGCTATTAGATGAGCATCATGGCCCAGAAAGACTTCAACAGTCTGGAAAGATGTATAGAATGCCCAGTTATTTGTTTGCCACTTTCAGGAAAGCCATAAAGCTGCTAGAATCATATTTCTAACTGCAAACACTAGTTAGTCCTAGGGGAATTTACTTTCCTTGTTCAGCTTTCTGAAATACAAGCCATCATAAATAAGGATTTTCTCCTCTTTGTAAAAAGCGATGCTTTCCTGTTGAGAAGCCTGAAACTAAGGAATTAGCCCATGACATGAACTTGAAATGGGCCAGGTGGGAGGGGATTGAAGGGCATGGCATGCAGACTCTGTCCCTACTCATTCCTCCATGGCCTAAAGGAGAACCTCAGAAATTCGTTTCTAGAAATTGCTCCTTTATTTTGACAGTCTTGACATACTAAGGAAGGAGGCTTGTTGATTCCAGAGACACATAAGAAAACACTACCTGCTGGAAGTATACTAAAGAACAACTGTTGGACCCCTATTCAAAGAATAATCATTAGGTCCAATCAGCCATGAAAAAAATATTCCAGCTGAGCCTTTTTCCTAATTAACTGTAGTATCAAATGGCTACACGACAACCCCTTGGGTCTGTTTTCATACGAACCTCATGCTCATGCAGTCTATCTTGAAGATTTAATTCACCAATCAGCTAATCTTTATTCTTTTCCTGAAATCATCTGAAAGAATACCATTTCAAAGAATAATGCATTTGATCATTTCGTATATCATTTACATCACTAAAGAATATTAAGACTTAAATTTGAATTTTATCTTAGGAGGGCAGGTTGGATGATTTTAAAACAAAAGGAGTATATTTCCTTCTTATGTAAGAAGGAGTCCATTTTTAAATCTTTTATGTTCCACTTACTACAAAGTAACAAATTTGTATTATTAAAAAGAGATGTGCTTTGTTGTTTCTCTTCTTCTGTAAATCAACCTAAGAATTATCAAACTTGATTGGTTATCCATCTAAGAATAGAAAAGCAATGATTGTGTATAAGAATAAGAAAAACAATATATGTGTCATTCACAGTTAGCAAGACAGACAGACAGGTGTGTTAGTTTGGGGTAAATTTGCCAATGAATAATACCAAAGATTTGCTTTGTGACATATTTTTTGTATCATTTCTAAAAGGGGTGAAATTGACTTTTCTGAACTATCTCTTTTAGTTATTTAATAATATAAATTATTTAAAAATCACTGGTCATAAGAACCAATGCAGATTGAGTTTTGTCCCATATTATTCAGTGTTTTGCTCATGTTGCTTTAGAGCATTTTTTAAATTACTTTTCACTATTTCAAATGTAATTAGCGAAGAGCCAAGTTTAAGAAAAATACACTGACTACAGTTTGCACCTGCATCTATGTTTATATGTCTCCTACCTTTCATGGTATTTTTTGTTTGTTTGTTTTTAGAGCCAGGATCCGGTTATGTAGTTCAAGATGGCTTGAAATCACAGTGTAGCCCAGGCTGGCCTGGAATTACAGAGATTCTCCTGCCTCAGTGCTGGGGTTACAGTTGTGCGCTCCTCTCGTCTATCTTATAGTAAAAGATCTCTCTGCCAAATAAAGTTTGTAGTTCAAAGACAGACTTCATCATGAAAGTAAACACAGTTTTTATAACTGACTATTCTATGAAACTTAACAGTTAAAAACATAGAAAAGACCCTTATGGAATAAAAATTGCTGGAAAAGACCACTTTTACCCAACTGCAATTCTTTGTATGTGTGCATTATTGAGGGTTACCTTAAATGAACAGATACTAATCTTGAGAATGACAAATAAGACGGATAGTGATATCTTTTGTCTAAAGATGTTTCACGTATAGAATGAAATTCTTTTCGGCCCTTCCTTCAAATCTATTGCCACATATTAGCATTCTACCAGAAGTAGCTCCGTGGTATAACAGTAAAGTACAAGTCTCTAGCCCACATTTTAGAAACATCTATGGTGGCATCTTAAAGGGATCCTAAGCGAGCCATAAGGAATATTAGCCTCCAACAGGAGAATAAAGAAAGCAACAGAGTTTTTTTTAAAAAATGTATTTCTGGAGGAACTGAGGGTCTCATAGCTGAGACCATTAGTGAAGATAAGATTACAAGAATTCCCTCTTCCAGTCATGATTTTTATTTTCCTTCAGGTTTTTCTCATTGTCTAGAAATTTAGGCCAATTTGAAATATGAAAATAAAATGACTAAGAGGGCAAGATGTTTAGCTTACTAAACAACTTCATAGATAGAAATCTTTTCCATTTCACTTTGAATTTCCATTATCTCTTAGGAACACTGAGACCTAATTTAGAGTATAATATCTGACTATGATATTAAGGGGGAAGACCTTTCTATTCAGTGGGGGTTCTACCTTTTTTAAATATTTGTAAATTAAAGGATAAATGTTTTAGTGTTGATAGTATACTCTAGGCATACTGAGCAATCAGGTAGGCTAAGTAAAGTTAATGACCAGAGAAAAATTTTACTCACATGTTCAACTAAGGCTATTATTACATGCATTTCCATGGAACATAATTACCTTTTCTTTTATTTCATACAAGTGTTGTACAACATAAAAAAAAATACATATTAGTTGGGCTTGGTGGTGCAGGCCGATAATCCCAGCACTCTGGGAGGCTAAAGAAGAGGATTACAAATTTGAGCCCAACCCAGGCAACTTAGCAAATTAGTGAGATCCTGTCTCAAAAACCAAAAACAAAACCATATTGTTCCATGTTAATAATTACTGAAGCTACCTTAACATTTTCCACCGCTTGGATGACCATACCTGCACAAGGGATGTAGGTTCCCAGAGGAGGCGAACGGTTTTATTTTCTTCAAACATCTTTCTCCTTTGTCTACTGCACCTGGAACTGCTGCTGTGTTTCCTGTAGAGACTGAGTAAATATCTGTAATTTTTTTTTAATTTTCTTACACATACTTAGGTTTATAAACCTTCTTGTTGATGACCACTCTGCACTAGTAGCAAAAGTTGTTTTAATTTTGCATTTAGAAAACAAACACCACAGTGTATGGTAGAACACAAGTAAATGGTTTCTCCTTGCATTGAACAGTTAAGTTTTTCACTTACAGGTCATGGTGTGAGATACATCTGTAATTTCCTTATCTATGTATAAAGCCCACACAGTTTTGGCTTCTGACATTTGTCTCATTAATTCATCATTTTGACATGTCCATGAGTGGCTTTCCACCCAGATATATTCAAACAATGTTTCATTTATTTGGACGCAGCACTCATTAGCTACCCAAAATACAATGTTTTGTAGGATTAAAGGGAGTAGAGACGAGGGAGGAGAAGTATGTCCAAGGAAAAGTTTCTATAAACAATAACTAGATAGCTAAACAAAAAAGAACTAAAGGAAAGGGGAGGAGAGGAAAGGAGAGGAGAGGAGAGGAGAGGAGAGGAGAGGAGAGGAGAGGAGAGGAGAGGAGAGGAGCCCATATAACACATTTTTGCCTGGTCTAGATTTTGGAAAATTACGTTCTTCAGTCTCACAGTTTCATAAATATGCAATTTTACTGAGGAAAGATAATTTATAAGTGATAGTCTTTCTAAGTCATTGTTAGCTGTCTGTAGTCTTCCAATTAAATCTTTTCAAATATGAAGCCTACCTGAGGTTAGATTTTCAATAAAGCAGTATCAGCTATCAGGAATCATTTGAGAGGTAGGTTCTATGAATGCTTTAAGAATATTAAAAATGATTCCTTTGCTCTTCAGTAGTTTATAACCCAGTGTAACTAAAACTAGTGCATAAATGTAGTAACTAATACACGAAAGTTAATACTAAGTACACGTAACTACAGACAAATTAGGAGGAGACATGATTCGCTGGGATTTATAAAGGTCGCAATTAATCAAAAGAATTTCAGATGGACTTACAGGTGAATAGAATTTAAATAGGGACAATAATAAAGGAGAGAGTTTGAGAAAGAGTGATGTTTCTTGAAAGGGTCTTTAAAAGTCCAGGCACACACTGGGCGTGGTGGCACACACATGTAATCCCAGCTCTCAGGAGGCTGAAACAGGAGGATCACTGCAAGGTTAAGGTCAGCCTGGGCTGCATAGTAAGTTCAAGGCCAGCTTGAACTGCGTGGAGAGACTCTGCCTCAATGAAAACAAATAAATTAATTAATTAAAGTCAAGGCACAGAAAATAAATAGAAGACTGGGAAGCTGGCACCTGAAGAAAAAATACAGGACAGGTTTACTTTGGACCTGGTTTCTGCCTTTTCCCTTTCTCCTTCCCTTTAGATCTTTGATCTTTTCTTTTAAGAAATACTTGTGGAACTACTTCTATGTGTATCTAATTTTTTTTAACTGTGAGTGGACACCCAGTCCTGTCAGATTTTTGTCTTCCTGCACACATAGAATATTTCAGTACCTAGAGAAATACTGATGAGTTTGTCTGTTTCGACAACCTCCTTTCATAAAAAAAAAAATTGGGGGGGTCTTAGATTTTGTGAAAACAAAACAAAACAAAACACCAATATCTCAATACATGGGAACTAACTAACACTCTTGATATCTGTATTATTTTATTTTGGTACTGTTCCCAAGTTTGTTTAAATTAAAAGGAAAGTAGTAAAGTGCCATATCCCTGTTAAGATGTCAGATGAGAAATTTAGAATTTTACCATTTAAATTCTTCACAGAATATCTAAAAAGGCTCCAGTATAGGGAGCAGGATTAACTGCAGTGAAAATTTTGAGAGAAATTAAAACCAAACCAAACCAAACAAAAAAGTTCTCCAGACTCCAAGGTCCTCTTCACAAAGATAGCAGAGGAGAGAGAACTTGAATCGTTTAATAAGCATTAAACCAGAATGTGATTCACATGACAAGCATCTGCTAAGACATTGTAAAAACTAAAAGAAATCTCACCCTTTCATGAGGCCAAATACAACCCAGTACACACATGTGTGCATTCAGTATCAATAATTAGTCCTCAAGTAAGAGAACTTACAGAATCGTCCTGAATTCACCTCTTAATTGGGTGACCATCTGTTAGGTAATTGGCTTTATCTAGGGAAAAACAAATAGCTCCTGCTTTTATGACAGGAAGCAGTGGTAACTTGGATCAAGAAGCCCTTCCCCAGGAGCTGGGAAACCCCGGGACTCTCTCCCTGGATGTTTGCTTTTCTCAGAGACTGATCTGAGCTTCTTGGGGAAGCATTCCGGAGTTAGGGTGCTGAGGAGAGCTTTATTCGGTCATTACCAAGATTTTCATGCATTTGAAAAGGGCAGAGAAAGGAATTCTCAAAGGAAAGGGAGAGTGGAGAGAGGTCTCTACCCTTATTTTAGCGGGAGGAAAGAAATCTGCCGCGTTTCAATTGGTATTTACTCTTACAATGCAAAATGAATAAAATGCTTGTTTCTTAAGAAAAGTGGTCAGTGGATGTTTTTGTTCCTCTGAATACTGGATCAGTGTATTCCAAGACAGCCACTACCCCTGCTTTCCACTTATAGGGACCTGAGCGTTGGGTAAATGATGGGGTGGCGCTGAGCAGATTTAGCTCTGAAAGGGAAGACAGACCTCCTTGTGGAGAGCAGAATGGACTACATTAAAAAAAAAAAAGTGAAACTACTCTTTGAAATGTGTAGAGAATAGACCACTCCAGCTTTCTGGTGCTAAACTCCGCTCCACGCTAAGAGCCCCAGCTCATTCAAATGCTAATATTGGCCATCTGCCCTTTCTTTAAAAAAAAAAAAAAGTAGGAACATGCTGAAGGTCACGTGACCCTAATTACCGCAATTATGAGCTTTCTGGGAGTAATCACTCAGGTTGCACCCAGCGTCTGCTGATGATGAATGGGTCAGAAGATTGCTAAAGACAGCCTTCCCTAGCACACCACCAGTGACTCGTTTCTCATGTATCTACATATACACAGCCCAAATCCATATGCTCTAATAATAGCACTCTTTCCCCCATACTTTTTCCTTATAATTCCCTTTTAAAATTTAGTAGGAACTGTTTAAAATGCATACGTGTGAATAAAATTAGAGTTAGAATGGAGAACGTCAATTAAACATTCTAATAATAATAATGAAAAGGAGCCTTTACCTGCACAAGTTTTAGTCCTCAGTGCCAGGAGAAAATTTCACGAGGGCTCAGTCTTTCCAATAGAAGCATTGCTTCGTGTTTCTTTTCTCTGTTTTGTTTTATTAATCTGCAAGTGAAAACTATAATAAAGATGTGCATGTGAGGGAAAATTTATCAAATCACCTTTGAAGGTCATTGTTGTAGCAAGTCAAATTATTTTCCCTTTGATAAGCCATTTACTCATTAAAATGTTAATGTTTCTAATGTATTTTTTAACAGTATTGTTTACCTTGCACCTTATTACTTAAACTTCCTACTGTGGAGGATTTATGGTTTTGTTATGGTTTGTTTTGTTTGGTTTATTTTTAACCCCTTTCTTCACACACAATAGCTTTGGAGTGAAATCCTGGCGATGCTAAATTCCATGTTGGGGTCTGTGGCAGTATCTTCAGTACCGTCGTTTAGCGGACACATGTTAGTGAATGACCAAGAGATTAAAGGAAATGCATCAGCCGATCGCTTTCTCCTTTTGAAAATCAATGTCTACGTCTGCATGCCTCTAAAGGTTTAGAGCTTCGTAAAATTCTGTATTTTATTATCGGGGCCGGTGAGCTTGTTTCCAGTCTGTGTGAAATGAAGGAATGCATTACTTACTCTCTGAACAAGTGTGTTTTCACACACCCCTTGTGCCTAGCCGTGTGCTGGTGGAGCACAAGAGGGGAGAGTCCTGCTCGCTCAGTAGTACCAGCCTTTGAGGTACGGTGCACAGACTTTACACGATGTCTGTGTGATCACCAAAAGATAAGGTATCGTTTGCTAAGTAATTTACCTTCAGTGTTAAACTTTAAAATGCAACAATGGAAGTTTTTGAAAGCTGATTTGTGTTAGCAGCTGTCCAGCCCTCCCTGCCCCTTTGTCATTACTAGAAAATGACACAAATTAAGGATATTTGGCTGGATTATAATTTTTTTCTCCCTTTCATCTGTTGTTTATACATCCTCCTTGACTCATAAACTCTTTTTTAAAATTTTATTTTAAGGAGAAAAAAAGCAGAAAAATAAAAAATCAAATAAAACAGCAAAATGACAACATCAACAACAAAATAATAGTGATATAGGCTTTCAAAACAAGATGACAGGAATTTAACAATGGTTGTAATATTGCATATTGTTATCCTCAGCATAGTTGCTCAGGTTACCAGATACAAGCATGCAAAATTGATCAAACAATATGATTTCCCTTTGAGCAGTTACTTTCTCTTCTTATGTATAAACTCTTTAATCTTTTTTTATGGAAAAATGGTAAAACAAAATTTCATAACAAAATAATAGGTGAATAACAATAGTTCATACATTGCATGTTATTATCTTTAAAGTAGTTGCTCAGGGTACAAAATATGGGCATAAAATTTTCTGCAGTTGATATTAGCACGAACCTTCCTTTTTAATGAACTGAGACACTAATAGTATAACTGACTCACATTTTTTCCCTTTTCCCTTCCTTCCTTTCCCCTTTCACCCATCCTAAGTCCTTTTTCCTTTTGAACAGTTTCTTCCCATTTCACAATATCTACAGTACATTTTAGACCTTATTTAATCTTTCAGTTTCTCATACCAGGGAGACAATACCATGTTAACACATGTGAGTCTGATTTATGTCACTTATGAGTATGGTCTCTAGTTGCATCCATTTACCTTCAAAAGTTTCCAGTTTATCCTTCCTTATGGCTGTGTAGTACTCCATTGTGTAAAAAGACCACAGCTTTTTTATCTGTTCCTCAGTTGATGGCCATTTGGGTTGTTTCCAAGATCTGGCTATCACAAATTGTGCTGCTGTAAACATGGGTGAACATATATTGCTGTGGTATGAAGATAAACTCTTTAATCTTAAAAGAGGGAGGAGGAGGAAAAAGAGGAGGAGGAGAACAGGATGAGGAGAAGAGAATATGGGGAAAAAGAAGAGAAGGAAGAGGTAGAACAAGGAGGAGAGGCTGCTTCAGTAGCAAGGACTTCTACTTCACCCTCCTAACTTCTCAGAGGAAGGACAGTGGAGCTAGAACTCTGAGAGCTGGCATTCAAAGCCTTTCAAAAACATCAGGGGCTGGGGATTTAGCTCAGTGGCGTAAGTGCCTGCCTGGCAAATGCAAGGTCATGAGTTTGATCCCTGTACAAAAAAAAAAAAAAACAAAACATCAGAAGCACACAGGTAATCTACCTGATGAATTAGGAAATGGAGATTTTGAGACCCTTTGTTTACACTTTACATAGCCCATTCTGTAGCATGTTTTAAAGTAGAAGATCTAGGTTTTTAATTTTTTAATTTTTTATTTTTTTGTCTTTGAGACAGAGTTTCACTATTCAGTTCAGTCCAGCCTCGAACTCACTTTGTGGCCCAGGCTGGCCTCAAACTTGCAGTGATCCTCCTGCTTCAGCCTCCTGAGTGCTGGGATTATAGGCGTGTGCCACCACACCAGCTTAAAGTAGGAGTTTTGCATGATAAATTCTTGTATTGTTTTCATAAGTACCAGTGCCTCATGATATATTCCTTCCGATAAAGTGGCAAGTGACAATATATAACAACGTTGTTCTGTTCAGCTTTTTAAGACTTTGTATCTGTTAAGGCATAAATCACACTCAGAATCTTTAGACACAACATGTGTTTAGAGTTTTGGTTCGGTGTTGTCTTCAAAATGAAATTGAAATGGAAGGAGTTTTAAAGAGGATACCCTTTGAAAGAGAGATCCAAAGCTGTGCTGAGTTACTTCTACACTAGATATGGGACCAGACAGCTCAGTTGGGCATCCTGTATACCTGAGCCCCTTTAGGAACGAGGGACCCCCTTTACTTCACTGTCTGGATCCAGCCGTGTTAGGAGAGAAGAGATCAGGAAAAGAGTAACATAAACACCACGACCTACCCAGATCAGAAAGCTACGGCCCTGCCCTTCGGAATCAAGGCAGAGCACTTAAACATGGCCAGAGACACATGACAGCAATTTAGAAACCAGGCTTTTAAACTCTGAAATTGAAGTGAAGGAAAAAAAATAAGTGACCTGGAAGAAAGCTTGCAGACGAGGATGAGTAAAGTTCGAATCATGTCAAAGTGGACTAATAAATCTAAGCCTCGGGTTGAAGACTGTATTATTCCCTGTATGGTGTTTAAAGAGAGCTCTGTGATAAACACTTTCAAAAGTCTTGAAAGTGCTGTGACGATCATCAGTCCCATATAACTTGATGTCACTCAGTGTGTTCAGCTTTAGAATTTTGAAGTCAGTCGTGTGCAGGCGGTCACTGAAGTAGTAGGGGCGTGGCCTAAGACAGTCCAGGAAATTACTAGCGGAGTCCTTAATTAGGAACTTGTTAAAAAGTTCGATGTGGAAGCTCAGATTTCCTTATTTAGGTTTAATAATATCTTCACTTTTCGCTTTTTTTGGAGAAAGTATCAGTCAAAGCTGCCCCTCAGAAATAAGCGTTGCATTCTGACACATCCCAGCTTACCAGCTAGGAACCCACAGCAGTAGGGGAGAGACATCTGCTCATTGCAGCCTGCGATTATTAGTGATGAAATCAGAGTGGTCCTGATTCTAATGAACTTATAGTTGTCTTTCTTGTTTGCGATGACCTCAATTTGATCTTTAGATATAACATACTGCATACTTAAAGCTCAGTAAGACACAAATTAAATTCTGGAATTTGTATTCACCTTAAATGAATTGACACCCATAAATAGCTCTTCAGCCTTGTCACCTGCAATCTCTTCTCTCTAAGCCCTCTCTCTTTCTTTTGAGAATGAGTGATTAGAACTGAGTGACTCAGAGAAACCTTCATTACCCAGGGCTGGACGTCCTCACTCTGCACTCTGCAATGCCTCCACTCTGATCTTTATTCCCATTCCCTAACCAAAAGGCTCTTTTACAAAACTGTTATTAGGTTCTGAGTTTCTTGAAACCAGGACCATAGGTGCTTTATCATTACAGTCTTCCCAGAACCCAGCACACTCCCTGATGGGGCATCAGTACTCATTAAATACCGCGTACTTTCGTCATCCTCGCTGTTGTTGCTCCTGTTGGTCGTGGTTATTACTCCAGGGTTTCTGTGCCCCTCTCTGTTCCTCTCTTCATCATTGCCTTTCCGGCCATCCCTCTGAGCCTTCTGCATGCTGGACGCTGAGCCTAGTCGATGCCACAGCCCCTTTCCTTCTCCCCTGACCTGTACCAGCGCCTCTGTCCCCTCTCTTGAAGGCTCTTGTCACAGTCAGCAAACAAACTGCCATTATTTACCTTTTGGAGCCTGGTAAATAAAAAGAAATCTCTTCAAATTGCATGAGAGGGATCAACAGTCCTGCAGCTCTTTATGCATTTGTTTTTCTCTGCTAGACGGTTTGAATCAAGGATTGAAATGGTCTAGATTTCCAGATTTGTCTTCTACAGATAGATTCAGTGTAAGATGGTTGGTGTTGTTTATAGTTTAAGCATAACTTTTATAAAAACTCTATTTTGAAGAGCCATGACTAATTATGAGTGTATATAAAAAGGATATTAACCAAAATAAAAAGTTTCCTTCATCTATTTTTTTGAAGTCCCCTTCATTAACAAAGAAACAAAAGTTACATTGCTTACTTTATCAAAAATTGATACCAGTTTTACCTCTCTTTTGTTAAAGATTCAAAATTTATCTAGATTCATTAAAAAAAATCAAGGAAAGAGTTCAGTGCATCAAAATCTACGTACTGTGGTATGTGTAAATGTTATTTCACAGCTTATTTTTGTATTCCAGAAAGGTTGGCATGGAAACCTTGAGAAGGAAGACATTTTAGATGCTCAACAGTACGCAAAGGTCTTCATTTTTAAAGTCTCAGTTGTCTTATTTATCTTCATTTAGAATCAATTTAATGTTATTTCTATTCAATTCTATCATACATTTTTACCCATAGAGAGAAGCAACTTTTTTGACCAGTTTTTTAAAAAGATGTGTGTTTTATGGAATAGGGGTGTAGGTCGGTGGTAGAGCCCTTGCCTGATGTTTGAGGCCTTGGGTTTGGGTCCCAGCACTGTAAACAAACAAACACAAATATAATTTTTTTAGAAAACCGAGGTAGGTAGGGTCGAGGTAAGGTTGAGAGAGCATTTTGAAAAATTAAACAATGTAATTCACTGAACACAAATCACTGTGGAATCATATAGACCAGTGTTTAAAAATCTTAGGAATCAATCTAACAAAGGAAGTAAAAGATCTATACACTGAAAATTACATTACTCTGAAAAAAGAAATTGAAGAGGATTTCAGAAAATGGAAAGACATTCCTTGTTCATGGATAGGAAGAACAAACATTGTGAAAGTGGCCATTTTCCCAAAATTGTTATACAGGTTTAATGCAATTCCAATCAAAATACTATTAGCATACCTCACAGATCTAGAGAAATCATTCCTAAAATTCATTTGGAACCAGAAGAGACCTAGACTAGCAAAGGCACTTCTCAGCAACAAAAGCAAGACAGGAGGCTTCATAATCCCTGACTTGAAATTATACTACAAGGCTACTGTGATAAAATCAGCATGGTACTGGCAAAGAAAACAGTTTTTTTTTTAAATTTTTGACAGTTGCTCTTAATACCTCAAGGAACTGAGATTAAACATTGAGATAAAAGAAATAAAATGAGGCATTGTATATGCAGTGCACCAAGAATATAACATATTGGCAGATAATATATGTAATGTACTTGCATAAAGTACCCATTCATCAATTTTCATTGTGATAGTTTTGAAAGAGAATGAGTTTTTAAAAAAATTCATTAAATTACATGGATTCAAAAGCCTTTTGTCAGTCATTATTTTGTAAATCTTTCTGTCTTTTGCCTACGTACAGTGAAATAGTGGTTGTATATTTTTTTAAGACCTTCACTAACTTATATGTGAGTACGCTTTTGTGGCTTAAATCAAGGGTGCGGAAAGAGCATCATACCAGTTTTTTTCTATTTGTTGCCTGATGTGCTATTGTATTACTAAATAGGATTCTCTTACCTTATGATAATTAGTGACTGTGAATGGGATCACTTGGGATCCAGAGACTTAGGTTCAGATTTTGCCACTTCTGCTATGTAGCTAGATGACCTTGAATAGGGAATTTCAAATTTGAGACCAGATTTTCTTGTACATAAATCTAGTGGAGATGAGCCATATGATTTCTAACACACACATGTGCACGCATGCATGCACACACACACACATATATAGTCTAGCATTTTCCATATCCTTGCAATATACTTGAAAATTAAATAAAGATTATTTAATGCTCTTTGCAGCCCTGAATCTTCTTCCATCTCCACAGATGTGCCCAGAGACAAACTTTTATACATCATTTTTGTTATATAAATTAACTCCTATTTTTTTAAACTTAGAATACCAGAATATTTGGCAAGTTTGTGAATACTGACTTTCTAGAAAGCCCAATCAAGTGAATGACAATTATTTTATTTATTATTGTATTTATTTTTTGCAGCGCTAGGGGTCAAATCCAGGGTCTTGATCCTGCTAAGTAAATACTCTCCCACTGAGCTATACCCCGCCAAACTCCAAAATACCGAGATCAATTTTCCAACATCCATATATAGAAATGACATCCTCTGACTTTGCCAAGCCATAGGTCAGTTCAAAAACAATTCACACATTTTGTACCAGAATTACCCAGGGATATGGCTAAGTCACAGTGAGAGAATCAATAAAAGGAGCAAATTCACTGGTACGAAATTAACAACCATGCACAGGGCCGTTCATTCATTGAAAGCTTGTCTTATAGCAGTGCCTTTTGCTGACCTGGTGGATGTGCCCTGAATGGACTGAACCTTGGAATAGCCATGGATGAAGGACAAAGATTAACATGTCACAAGAAAAGGTTGTCACAGCATCATTACATTGACCTACCTAAAGCTCTGTTATTAGTATATCAGAAGAATCCCAAGATTAACTTGGGAAATTTCAGTAAATAAAAATTTTATTGTCCTTTCATAAACACATGTATGCACATGGAATTCTGTACATTTCAAAACTAGATGGCTTTGTCAAAACTCTTAGTTTCTATATGACTTTACATTTTCTTTTCCTCCCCTAAGAAAGTCTGGAGTAAAAAGTCTTTAGTAACCAATTAGTTCCATTTCCTATATTTCTTTTTTTGTATGTGGTTTCTGGTTTCCAGCCAATTCTATTTTTGCATTTATTTTTTCCTCTGGAATTTTTGTGTTTTTCATTTTGTCAAAATGGAATTCTTCTCATGTCATGTCATGAGTCCAAGTTTGATGTTTTCAAAGCTTAAAAAGCAACACAGAAAAGATATGTTTGTATAACTGAATATATCTTGGGCTTTAAGTAAAGATTTGATAATTCAGAAAGTGTTTTCAACTAGCAGTGGATTAGGAATGCCCAATGACATTTTCCTATAATTTTGGTGCTTTTGAGTATAGAAGCTAGCTTTGTACAGCTGTGGTTTAAAAAAGGAAACTTGGAGTCTAGGAAATGACTTCATGAAATGCAGAACGCTGAGAGAAGTGGTAATAATATGGAAGAGCAAACAGCATATTTCATTAAGTGTCTGAGTGCATGAGAATTCTGAAAGTGGAGAAGAATCCCAAAGAATGTGAAGCTAGTATCTGCATATGAACACGGGAGAGACACAGGAGTGAGAGACCTTAGGCTTTTGATCTTTTGTTTGTTTGATTCTTTTTTCTTTTCTTTTCTTTTCTTTTCCTGCTCCTCCTCCTCTTCTTCTTGTTCTTCTTCCTCTGTCTCTGTCTCTCTCTGTCTCTGTCTGTCTGTCTGTCTGTCTCTTTCTCTCTCTGTCCTCTGTCTCTTTCTTTCTGGTATGTATTTGGAACACCATATTTACTTGGATAAGAGATACATCTTTGCTTTGCTTTTCAGGATATAAACCTTATAAATTTAAAAGTCTTAAGATCCTCACTGTGAGCAAATTATTCTCTCCTTTTGTCTGTATATTATATGGTGAAAAATAACCCCCCCCAAAATGCCTTACAATTCATAGAATTTGCCTTCTAACTTGAGATTATCTCAACCAGATTCTTGTAGAAGTATTGGCTGACTGAAGTCCTGGCTACTTTTTGCCATCTTTAAAGTGAAAGAAGGAAGGGCTGCTGGAATAAGAACTATAACTAAATAAAATGGAACCCTGTTTCTGACGATTGGCATTGTGTGTTAGAATCTAAGAATCACTGCAGACCTAAAATAGGAAACATGTATTTCTCTTCTCTATGCCTGATGCTGTGCTGTAGATCTATGAAGAAAGTATACTTTGGAATTTGTAAAGCTAACCAAAAAACAAGATGCATTTTCTCATCCTTCCTAGATTTACTTTAGCTAGGAGACCTGTGAATGTGTGAATGCTGTAGACATCTAGGCGGAAGGACATCCTTGAATTCTACACCCTCATTATCTGCAGTTCTTTATATTAATCCTGGCATTTGAGGGGAATCAGGAATCCCTAAAGTTACAGGTTACAATCATCTCATTTCTTTTGTGGCAGCTCTGATGTTGTAGTACCCTTTCGGTATCATGCTGACCTACTCTACCTACTTTTTTTCCTTCACATGGACTTCTCTAAGACTGATACATCTGATATGTTTTATATCTTGTGCAGTTAATATTTATTTCCCTGACCTAACATGTTAATAAGATTAGGAATATTTTCAATTGTTTGTTCTTTTCTTTGTTTGTTTTGGAAGTGCTAGGGATCAAATCTAGACCTCAAGTACATTAGAAAGGCACTGTACCACTGAGCTACTCCTCCAGTCCCTACATTTTCTGCTTTGAACACTCATGAGTCCTGAACACCTAACCTTGTGTTCAGTAATAATTATTCAGTGAGTGAATCTAGCCATTATTTTTGTGCGCCCACTAATGCTTGGTGGCCTTTGGTTTCCCCCTACACAAATGTACTCTTCCTCTTTTTCTCTATGCTTCCCAGAGTTTGCATCCCAAGAGAAGCTTTGCTCACAACAATAAGATTAACACATGAGGTTGATGGAAGAAACAGCCCAGATCCTTCTGGGTGCCTGGGACAGTGCTGTGTAAGATAATGCCCTCCTCATGGTGTGACCATTGAGGTCTGCCTCGGCTTCCGTATGCTCTTCTTCGGTGTAAGACCTTGGTCTTCAAAGCGTGTTCCCTAGATAAACAGCACCATCAGTAGTAAGTAGGAACTTAGAAATGTAAATTTTTGATCTCTGCTTCAGCCTTAGTGAATCAGAAATGTGTGGCTGTAACCCTGCATCCTGTGCTTTATCAAGTCCTTCAAGTGATTCTGATACTGAAATCTGAGATACAGCCATGGGGCAGAAACTGCATCCATGACTTTATTTTTAACTTTTCAAAATCTCTGTATTTTCTCTGGGGTAATTTCTCCAGAAAACCCACAAACACTCCTATCTATTTCAAAGCAAAACTTCAGATTTACATACTAAATTGAGGACTTGGTGGACAGAATCTATTAAATTGTGTGCTTTTACAAACTTCTGCAGTATGAAAAGTATCTAGTCTTTCCAGGAAATACGCAAATTCAGGTTTCTAGAAAGCTAAGTTGTAAATTCTCAGTTTCTTTTTATATGCTATCCACTCTATTTCTCCAGACGTATAAAATGCACATATATAAACTCAAACCCAGGATGTACCATAAGTCAACAATAGTTCTTTATGGAAAACATTAAAAATAATTAATTGGGGGTCGGAGATACAGCTCAGTGGCACAGTGCCTGCCTGGCAAGTGCAAGGTCCTGAGTTCAATTCCTGGTACAAAAACAAAACAAAACAAAACAAAACTAATTGGGTATAAAGCTATGTTATATGGATATTATATATTTTCTTTCCTGGAAATCTATGTAGTTCTGTTTTAGAAAAAGATGAGAATGATTGCCTACTTTTAAATTTTTATGTACTTCTGCTTTAATGTATAAAAAGATAGTATGTTGCATATGGTTTTTGGTTAAAATTACTTCTGTCACTTATGGGAAGATGTTTCAGATGCCAAATTTCATCCTAAATTTGATTATAATTTGGTTGACATATTGACAGGTTGGTTTTTGCAGGCATGGCTTTCGCTGTGGCTAAAGAACACCAGGATGAAGACTTCCTCAAAAGAGGTCTTGTAAAGATAGTTGAGCTCATGTCATTGCAGTTAGCTAGTTGGTTTTTGTTGTTGTTGTTTGTTTTTTTGTTGTTAATTTTTGGAATGCAGACTCACATTTCCAGCCATTGTCCCTAGGAATCACCAAATAGTTAATTATTTATAGCATCTTAAGCATCTTTATATCTGAACTAAGAATAAAGAGGTGTTATTTGTTTTTCCAAATGTAGTTTGCCTTAGCATAGATGAGAGCTAATGAGAGATTTAGCTAGAAAAAAAAAAAGTGGCCTGGATTAAGGAGCAGCAACTATCAACACCAAAACCTCTGTGCTTGCAGTGTTAGAGTAACAAGGTCATTGCATTTTGGAAAGAAGCGAGCAAGTTTTGGAAGGTTAAAACTCTAACGTTGTCAAGATTATATTTAATTAGAAGAATGTTCAGGTCAATTTAAAGTCAGTACATTGGATATTCACTAAATTGAACAAGTAAACTTACGGAGTAATTCCGTATGTGTTTTGATAAAGAGATTGTAATTGAGTGCATGGGATGAGGTATATTTTCTGGTGTGAGTCAGAAGATCATACATCAGCTGTTACAATAATTGACATTAACACTCAATCCTTTAAAACACCTCTTTAAGAAAAAAATGTGAGTCTGTGAATCAGGAATGTATTTATTAACAGAATTTCATTTCCTGATGACATTAGGTCCCCTAAAATTACTTTATAACTATTCTAAAAGTAGAATGTCATTCAAAATAAGTGGGAGGTAAATGGAGTCATCAGTTTGCTAAGGGCATTAGCAAGATGAAAAAATGATCCAAGAAGAGTCAGTAAACACTTTGAGCAAATATGTATGACACTAAGTACTTCCAAATTATTTGTCATTTTTGTCATAACTTTTAATTGTACTTCTTTCTATCCTAGCCCCATTGCTCAGTTCTGAATGGTTAAAGGCATTTATTATGGCTCAACTTTTTCTTTTTTCTTTTTTCCATTAGTGACTGTGCAGGGGAAACAAACTCAGTAATTCTATGAGTATTGAGATCAAAATTGTTGTTGTTGTTTATGTGCATTTAGTTTTGGATTTATTTAATGAAGAAGCAAAAAACAAAACAGTGACGCCTAAAATAACAGTAATTAAAGCCCATCCAAGTTTGGCATAGTGCACTGTCATCCTCAAGGACTCCAACGCTCTCTGTGTTTTTGCCCTACTGGCTTCAACAGGCAATTTTCCTCTTGTTTCCAACATGGTAACTTCAACTCCCAGTATTTTATTACATAAGCATCTAGTGAACAGAGGGAGAAATGGTAAGGAAAAGGGTAGTTCTATGTAGTTCTGTTTTAGAAAAAGATGAGAATGATTGCCTACTTTTAAATTTTTATGTACTTCTGCTTTAATGTATAAAAAGATAGTATGTTGCATATGGTTTTTGGTTAAAATTACTTCTGTCACTTATGGGAAGATGTTTCAGATGCCAAATTTTATCCTAAATTTGATGACTATCCAAAACCATGCCTTTGCTATATTTAATTTCTGAACAAATTCATTAATGGCCAGGGTTTTGTTGGAAAAACTAGGTGACATGTTAAGTGAGAAATTCTGAATAGCTTTTTCTTCATAAGAAAAATTAGAAAAAGAACTTGAATTATAAGGAAATACAATGTCTTTCTTTTCGTTTCTGAGTTTTTGTTCACCTGAATGTGCACATGCCATGAACTCACTTTATCTGTATTCTGTGTCTCAAAACATCTGCTCTTCTTTCAAATTTTTACTTCATTATTTAATAGCATAGCTTTTGAAGCCATTTAAGATAGTATGTGTAGTATCAGTTAGTAAATTATTATATTTGAATGCTATAGTAGAAAAAAATGCAGATATTCCTTCTTTTAGCCTCAAATGAGCTTCCCTCAAATAAGCTATAAAATAATTAAATGTGTGTTGGAAATAGTCATGCATTCAAATCTTGAGAATAATCAGAAATCAAAGAAAATTTGTCTTCAATGTTCTTCAGATGTTCATTGGTTAACAGACTTATTATTATATGGTTTAAACTTTTAAATTATATTAACTAAATTCTGAATTTGAATAATAAAATTCACAATATATGTATCATTGTATAAACTACTTTTACAATCAGTTCCTTTGTTTCAGTGTTAAATTTCATTTCATTTCATTATCCAGATTTAAAGGATTTGGGACAAATTAGGATGTTTTTATGCAGCCAACCTTAGACTCCTAAAGGAAGTCTCTTTCTTCTATAAATTATAAAAGTTGATTTTTCCATCATTTGACTGATTGGAAATAAAAGCCAGTAGTATGACTCTAATTTTTACATGACCTAGAGTTTATTTCATGTAAACTCTTCATCATCGTCATTTTCTTCTTCAACATCCTGACCAGTAATGAGTGGGAAACCCCTGCCATGTGTTATTTTACTAAATCCTTAGAGTAGTTCTGAAAATGTGATGACATTCATGGTCCATAATATGACAGAGATTTACAAACAATTCTTCCATCATTGTTCAGCTCACAGCTGATTGGGTTTAAATGCAAGTTTAGACGGTCAGATGTTTGCGGCCTGCACCCTAAGCTACACCATCACAACCATGCACCCCAACTCACAGATTCTTAAATCTGGAACTGGTCATGTTTAGATGGCCCTGCCTTACTGTTCTTTATCTAATCTTTTCTCTTCATTTTTAGCAGGCCTCCTGGAATTCAGGATCACAAAATGACATCCTCTTCCTGTTAATACGAACTAGACCTTTGGGCTACTTATATTGGCCATTTTGCATTTATTGGTTATTTTAATTATCTAACATGTTTGAAGAATTTTTAACTAGAAAATTGAGTGAGGATTTTGATATCTTTAAAATTAGGCTTATCCTGATCTCTGAGGGACTCATAAAGCAGCTGAGGTTTGAGTACCCTCCTTTGCTCCACTGTCTTACTTACCCTTTCAGAAATTTTCTTTTCCTCTAAAGTGGTCTCTACTTGGTCTGCTCTCAATACTCCTTTTACCATTTCAATACCAAGTCTTAAAAATATGTGCAACTTCGCTTGTTCATTATTCTCCCCTACTGTCCACACCACCCCAACCAATGTTTTTAAATTTTTTTGTTGATTCCTAATTGCTCTGATTTTGCTGTAAAAATTTGAGAAAGTACAGAACATTATACAGAAGTGTGAAGAATTACAAAGCCTGAGATTCTACCACCCAGTTGCAGCTACAGCACACATTTTGGCAAACTTCTTTCCCGTCTTCTGTCACTGTATGAAAACTTTCTAAGGCATAAGGAGTTAATTTATTTATAGGATAAAGCTCTTTAAAACAAACCCTCTGTTGTCTGGGCTTGCTTACAGTTCAGATTAGACAAGGGCGTCTAGTTGTTCTGGGGAGGGTCAGTGGGGAGCTAAATTGGTTTGTGCTGGGTTAATCGATAGAATGCCACCCTCAAGGGAGGGACAGGAGAGTGGTTCACAGAACAAGACCGTTCCCTAGAATACTCAGGTGACACAGGCACAAAGGTCACTGGTCCGGGGTTAGAAAGTGGATAAGCCCAAGGCAAGTTGGGTCTTTTCAGGAGGAAAGAAGACTTGACCCGGCTAGAGGGAATGAGAGCTGAGTGCTGGCAGAAAGAACTGAGATCCCTGGAGACCTTGCTCCAAAGAGCTGTTCAGTAGCTTGGCTTCCCTAAGAGGTTATACATAGTACAAGCCAGGCTGCCAAAGCGAATGAAATGTCCACTGTGAGACACGCCTCACTTGACTAGGTCTGAGCCCTGCAAGTAATTGCTATGAGACCTTTCATTAGTTTGCAGTTAATAACTGCTCATATTTCTTGAGTCTGTGTCCCACACTAACTCATCTATTTCCTGCTGTTATCTCACCTTACAACAGGTCCATTACTGTTAAGATCTGCATTTTACAGATAAGAAGTCAGAGGTTTATGGTTTTATGCAGGGCTGGATAAATAGAGCAATAGGAATTCCAGTGCAGTGTAACTGTAGCTAACTTGTGGCCTGTAATCTAGTCTTTTGTCTGGGGCATATGGTAGGATTCTAACCTCTTAGCAGAGAATGCTATAGGGGGGTTATTTTCTGTAGGTCCTGAAATGAATGTGCAAAAGTAACATTGCTTAGCTCTTCTAAGTCTCTCTGAATTAAATGTGGCAGATCAGTAGCTCAGATCCTGAAACTAACTCAGGACTTGAAAGTGTTCAGGGTTCTTGATTTTTGTCAACCTTTTGTTGTTGTCTTGATTTGTTTTGTTTGCACTGGAGCTGGCCATCAATTGAATTCATGTAAAGCTTGGAATTATGTAACGAGAATATCTCAACTGCCATAAATTATACAGGAATTCCAATTCAATATTTAAGCAAATTACTACTCTAAAGTAGCACAAGTTTTAAAGCTAATGCACAGTGGCATTAAAAATCTCAAGGTCAGGTACTCTGCTATAATTTCAGAAATTAGACACTTGCATCTTACTTTTAAAACAACTTTATTCAAATGTAACTCATATATCATCCAATTCACTCATTTAAATATAATTTAATGGTTAATATATTCATAGGTATATATATATATATATATATATATATATATATAACCATTATTTATCACAGACAATTTTAGAGCACCTTCACTTCAAAAAGAAATCCCCTAAGAGCCTTTAGCTACCACTTCCCTAACCTTTCCTGCTCCTCAACACCCCATCCTCATCCCAAGTAACCACTAATCTACTTTCCATTACTGCAGGTTTCCTGTTCTGGATTATTCTGTTCTGGTTTTTGTGACAACTTCTGTCACTTAACATCGTGTTCCAAGTTTATCCATATTGTAGCAGGTGCCCATTTGGTTCTTTGTATTGTATTTTCCCCAAGGGTTCTAGAGCTCCACGCCCAAAACATGTGCCCCACACTTATCCTTGAAGACTTCACTGAATGACCACAGTGTTTCCAAGGATTATTTCCAATGCTAAATTTCGCAGGCCTGTCGACAGGTATCTGACTCCTTCAAAGCTTCAAGAATGTGTTGCACAACTTTAGAGATGTATGTGTGTCCTCGGCATCTTTTCATCCCTCAGGAATGTATTTTTCAGCCATACATGCTCAGATCGGCAAAGTCTTTCCCTATCATCTCTCAAGGTCTCTTATTGCAAAGGAAAAGCTGACCAATGTCTGAGTTGGAGTGAAAAGAAAACTGTGAAGCAAATAACAAGAAAACAGTAATAGCAATATATTTTTGGAAAGTTTAAAGTTTTAGACACCATTAATAAGTTGTAAAGCCAGAGTAAAACTAACTATTGAATTGAAGCGACGTGGAAGTTTTTTTTTTAATTTAAAAAAAAAGCATAAAAAGAATAGAAATAATACAGACTTTCAAAAAACAAAACTAAACAACAGTAAGAAGTCAACACTAGTTAATACATTCCATATTGCTATCTTAGAAGTAGTTGCTCAAGTTACAAGATCTAGGCATAAAAAAATGATCAAATAATTGAACAATGACAGCGCAAAGTGTTCGTTTTGATTAACAGATTAATAGTATAGTTATCTATCTTGCATGCGTATACATACATACAGCTATATATGTAAACCTACATACATACAGCTATATATGTAAACCTATATACATATGATCTTTTCCTTTCTTCCTTTTCTCCTTTCCCCATCCTTGTTGATCTTTCCTTTAGAGCACATTTTTTCCCTTTCATTATTACAATTTATATATGAAAATTGTATTTAGTTTCTGTTTTCATTGTCGTTTTCCTATAAACTGGTCTGTAACATATGGGAAACTGGGCTGGGGTTAAGTATTATCAGTCTTTGCTCCATTCACTGTACCTTAGTAAATAATTAGACAAATATTTGGTGATGTATTTGTAGACTTAGAATGAATTTTATATTCAAAAAAAAATCAGAAAACCGGCTGCTTCAACATGTTCTTGGAATGAAAGATATTATAGGTAGAAAGAAAGTAAAATAGACTGGCATTAAAGCTACTGTCTCAGATTGAGACAGCTGATTTTGAAATTATTCTTCTAAATAAGTGTCAGTAACCTGAACCGTTCCACAAGTATATTGGTTATTTATGACATATGTAAACGTAAACTACTCAAAAAATGGAAGTAACCCTTGCACATCATTATTGACCCAGCTCTCAGGATGGCCCCACCAGTGACTTTGTGGATTTGTCACTATGTGTCACTTAGGTTTGAGGTGGCACCAAGGAAACAAAACAGTTAGTGGGTTGTGTGGATCTTTCCAGAACATTCAGGATTTGATAGATATTTACAGGGATGATGATGGATTCAGAGACAGTGAAAATCAAATTATGTCTCTGTAAACATAAAAAATAATTAAATGTAGATGCTAAAAGTTGATATAGAGAAGTCATAAAACCTGTCAGTCAACAGCAGCTTGTTAAATGTTTCCACTCTAGCTATAAATTATCTCTTCCAGGCTGGTTACTCAGCATGGATTCAGGACCTTATAATGGAAATCTTCAGCAGAGCCACAAGGCGGTGTTGATTCAAATGTTCTGGGTTCACAGTACTGACTCTGGGAATTACCTAATATATTGCATGCTTCTAAATTTCTTTACCTCCTCTTATGTATTGGCACTGGGATTGCATTTTGGATATCTACCTCAGAAACACGAAGGAAGCTGAAGACAGTGAGCGTTCTTAATAAGTTAACTAAAAATAATTGCTTTCGTCATGCACATTTTTATAAATAAAATGTTTAACAGCGTATGAAGTTATTTCAGACTTTGATTTTTATTTGAGTTCCTTTTTCATCTAAAACAGATTAAAATATGATGGTAAATGGATTTTTTTAATCAAACCATGAAAATCCTGAGCATTAAGTTGACAGAAGCCCCACACAGTACGGAAGATTTCATAGTCATCTTTCACTCTGGTTTCCACTTCATTGGTTGCACCAAACCAGAGTTTCGTCACTGAATATATTAATCATTTGTGTGTGTAAATACTCTGCATGTAGCTCATAATGGGGAGAGGGTTGCATTTTGAGTTTTTCTAAGTGATCCTAAAGTAGATAATGAATCAAGTAGATTGCCATCAAGTGCAAATCTGTTCTGAAGATCCTTGATATATCCCTGAAGTGTATTAGACGTTCTGCTTTGTTGACAACTGAAGTATCAGTTTCATGAATGTCATGAGTGTAAAGATATTGATATTTCTATTTAATAAAGTGACATTGCTTTTATTAATTTTTAATAGAGAAAATAATCCAAGAATGGATGATACAAATGCTATACTTTTAAATTTAACTTTTAAATTTTTCCTTAAAATTTGATATAACTTTTCCTGAAGCCAGTAATCACAGAGCAAAAGTATTTCCTACATATTCCTATTGTATTTAAATTTGATCTCACTGCAGTGACAAATCCCAGGACAAATCTACTATTCCAAACTAGTGTGGACTTTACGTGGTTTCAACAAGTAAACAAATGAGTCTTACCTGAAGTTTTCAACAACAAACTTGCACTGTTTCATTATAGATGTGGAAAAGCCAATTGCAAATTTTTTTAATTTATTAAATGTAAATATATATGTAGATATGTGCAGAAGTAGTAGAGAATATATACTTATACCTATAAGTAGTTTCTAGAGTGTCATCCAGAAAATCATACAACTCATCTTCTATGAAAATGGGATGAGAGTTTTTGGTTATTTAACCATTTCATCGTAATATAGTTTCAATGTAGAAACTCTAGATTTTTTTTTTAATTATACTAGTTTTGTTGTTCATGAGTCTCCCAACTATAAATGAATTCACCTGGTATTGGAAAATGTACTATTGATGTCATTGAGTCACTACTTAGTTAAAATTGACTGTTTATTAGTTTTCAAACTTAAAATTTGGCATGGAAGACATGGGTTTATCTTGAAGACCAAGATAAAGCTGCACCTGATCTTCATTGTAATTCTGAATTTATTGGGCAATTTTTGAATGTGTGTTTGCTACAATTTAAAAAAAAATTAGAGTAGGGAGTGGAGGAAGAGGAAACCTCTGCATCTCAAAAGTTATGAAGTCTGTATTATTCTTCTTCATCAGTACCAAAGTTGATTATAATCTCTGGACAGAAGCTCTGCTTATTTTTATATGGGTATTTTCATCAGTTTTGAGAGGTGGGGCTAGAGAGACTAAACAGCTCATGCCAGAATATAAAATTTATATGTCACGAAGCCAGAATTCCTAACCAGGTTTGTGTGACTCCAAGTCTAAGGTGTTTTCACTTAACTCTTCTTTAATATAATTCATTTTTTTTATTTGTTTTTGCAGCACCAGGGATTGAACTCACAACCTCGTGCTTGTGAGGTAGGCACTTAGGTCACTGAGTTAAATCCCCAGCCCTTGTGTTTTTGAGACAGGGTCTCACTATGCCGTTCAGGCTGGCCTTGAGCTCACTTTGTAGCCCAGGCTGGTCTCGAACTCACAATGATCCTCTTGTCTCAGCCTCTCAAGTGCTAGGATTACAGGTGTGCGCCACCAGGCCCGGCTTAATATAATTCGTTTTATTCTCCCTCTTTTTTATCTAAAAGTGAACCTGGAACTCACAACATAGGATAGATTGCTTTCAGTGGATTGTTTTGCAAGAAACAATTATTTTGGAGTAAAATGACAACTTCTATAAACCATGGCTATAAAAAAATTTAATAAAAATACAAAGTGATATATTTATCATCATTTAATGATATGGGGCTGTGATAAGTCCTGTTTGGTGATGATGTAAATGCACTGTATATACTGATTTTGTAATGGATTGTAGTATTCATAAATGAATTCCAGACATAATACGTCTTAGTACTCAATAAACTAATATGGTAGGTAAAAGAATATTTTGAAAACATTTAAAACTATTTTGCATCTGTTTTTGTATTTTAGGATTGTTTCAAATTTCTTTAGATGACAAGCATGTGTTTTAAATATTTTAAAGGTGCCCTAGAATGATAACATTCTTCAGTTAGTGTAGCCTTCTGCAGACAACAGATTTTTGACATTCTGCTTTAGAATTATGTGAAAATGTGAGATCAAATTTTGTTTGGTGATTGTTCCAAAAATAACAACTGCGTCATAAATACATGAGGCCTTTTCTCTATTAGCTTTCCTTCTAGGTGTTGTATTCTTTTTGAACCTTCTTGCTTTTCTTTCTTTCCCTTTTCTTTTCTTTTTCCCTCTTGTTTTCTTTTGGTTCTCTCTTCCAATGTCAAGGAATCTTGAAAATGAGGATCATAACAAAATGTTACGGGAGAAGTTTTTATTGCACAGGGAAGAGAACAATTTTTCACCTTGATTGTGGAAGGACTGTCCATCTGTGGCATAGTTTTATTTCTACAAGTTTAAGGGCTTTCAAACAATCGTGTTAGTATTGTATATAAGATTTCCTGGACTTGGTTCCTTTGGTCTCTTACCAATGTCCCAGATCTTCCCAAATCACTATTCATGCCAACTCTGGAGAAAGGAACCTTGAGTAATCCTTTCACCTCTAAAGTCATGGCTTTCCTTCTGTAAAATGGGGATATCTCACCAGCTATAGGGTATGCAAGTTTCAAGGGAGGGCAAGTGTTTTGAGGAGGATTAACGGCAGTGTATCTTTTACTGTAACTATTAAAGTTTTTTAAATATTCGTGTATATTTTGACCATAGTTCATCACGTATACACGCTACAAATTACTGAAGGTATTTTAAGTGTCCCTTAATGTACACTTGGCCATCTGTTTACACTTTAAGGTTTTAATAAATGCTGTCATATCCTGTCTGCTTCCACATGAGATCTGTCTCTGGAAAAGTACCTACTTTTGCAAAGCTACTCAACCTATACTCTTTATTCTCTAAGACAGAGCTGCAAATCCTAGGGAAATTCATAAGAAAGACCACAATTATTGTTCTCAAGTGCTGTCTTGTTTTCTTTTACTATATATTGTAGAATTTTGAATAAATATTAACCAGCTGACCTGATGACCATAACTTTGGTGACAATGTGACTGACAGTATTATAACATTATTAAGTCAATCACATGACTCATAGCTTATTAACCAGAGAGTGTGTTTTCCATGTGAATGAATATCGGCTTTTCTCCTACAAGAGTAAACAGTGATAAAATGTTTAAAACTTAACCTGTTTTCAAGAGAGAAATTGCTGCAATATTGTCTTTTTGTTACAACATAAGCTCCCAATTAAAAAGAAAAATAATTTAGCTGAGTTCAAGATCTTTATGACACACACACTGCAGTTATGTTTTATAAATTGTAGTTTGAATGGGAGAAAATGAATAGCACTGAATACAGATATAATACTAGATTATACTTAATAAATGAAACTTTTTTTATAATTTATAGTCACATTCATTTTATATGTGTATGGGTGTGTTTATTCATACATATGCGTAAACTGTATCTGTATTACATATACACTGTGTATATACATATTTACATATTTCTATACATTTATGTACTGTTATGGTTTGGATGAAAAATGACCCTCCCACCCCCCAAGGGTCACATGTTGAGAGGTGAAGCTTTTGGAAACTGATTAGATCTCATCAGTAATGAGTTCATAGCTGAACGCGTGTGTTAGGAGGTAGAGAAGTAGGCGTAACCTGGAAAAGCATATCCTGTGCCTTTTCCCTTCCTTTCTGTGGCTCTTTCCCCGTCTCTCTGCTTCCGGCCACCATAAGGTGAATGCTTGTCCTACGCCATGGCCCGCTGCCGTGGTATTTCTCCCTTGGAGCCAGCTGACCTCCGAAACCATGAGCCAAAATAAACATTTCCTTCTTTAAGTTACATCCGTGAGGTATTTCATAGCAGCGATGGAAAGCGGACTGTTACATACATGTTCAGTGACACAAATTGTGTATGGGAGGTATGCACACTTATGTTGTCATGTATTATCAATGTTGTCATTGAGAAAAAAAACTGGGTCCACTGCATCAGATAAAAATGAATTTCAGTTTAATCTGCCCTTCACTCCTTATATACGATTTTTTTCATTTCTTTGAGCCATTGTTTTCTCACCTATAAGCTAAAGCATATCATAAAGAGTAGCTGTGGAAAGTAAATCAGACAATATTAAGTGGTTAAGTACAGATGCAAGAATTTAGAGAGCTCCCAAAGTTAGTACATTTTCCTTTAGGAGTAAAACATCATAAAATCTGCATTTTAAGAGGCCATATATTGCTTAAAATGAAATGAAAAATTTGACATGCTTGGCTTAGGCCTGATTACAAGTCATTTCTATAAAATAATTATGCTAAATTCTCTAACAGTCCAGAATTAGCTAACTGAAACTCTCCCTCTTGTTTTTCATTAGTTGTATCTTTAAATAAAACTAGAAGATTAAAAAAATATATAAAATTTAGGTTATAAATGGTTCAGCGACCAGAAAAATACTTTAAGTGTGGGATATATGCTATACATTTCCAGCAAGTCAATAAGTCAAAGAAATTATTTTTCAAAAAATATATTTGGTATATATATTTGTAAAGAAAATAGTTAAAACTCTCATTTTACCTGTCTAACTTTAAAAAAAAAATTCCATGTATCATAAATTTCATAAAACTGACATCCATGTGTACTTTCTTTCTTTCTTTTTTTTTAATGAGTAGGATACATTTATTGAGAGAAAGAAAGCTTCTGTCTGAGAGAGAGACAGAAGGGGTCCCGAGTGGGTTGCCTTGCATACCTTCTTTCAGAAACAGTCATGCTAGACTGGAGAGGTAGCTCACTAGTAGGGTGCACTTCAGTAGCATGCATGAGACCCCAGGGTCCCTGACACTGGAAAAGCAAAACCAAACAAACTGTGAAGCATATCGTGCCCCAGATATTCACGCTGTCTGGTGCAGGTCACATGTGAAGAGGGATAGATGCCCCTGAAAGCAGGATCCTGAGGAAAAT